>JAMFLL010000300.1:0-45578 GCA_027475725.1 Pythium rhizo-oryzae
CGTACGAGGTACAGATAGGCTCAGCGTGAGCCTGAGGTTCGCGAGGCGACGGCGACGGCGATTGGAATCGCGTCGTGAGGCGCACGGCCATGGCGGCCACGGGGCGGAAGAACGCCGGGAACTGGATCGTCGTCTTGTTCGAGTTCATGGTGTCGATCTTCTCGGTCGGGAGAAGAAGTTGGTGGGGTGGAAGGTGGTGGTTGGTGCTTGCGGATGCGGGAGCAAAATGAGGAATGTGAGACCAGCGAAACGAGTCGGCACGCAAGACGAGCCGAGACCGCGCGGAAGATCGAGGTTCTCGAGGAGTGGAGCAAGTCGAGTCAGCGCGATGTTCACAAACGGCGCGAGCACTTTCCCCCAGCTGCTGCTCGTCAGACGAAGTGTCCAGTGAAGCCACTCCGCATTGACGATACAATAGCAAGCACAAACCGGAGACCGAGGCACGCACGCATCGGCTGTTTCGATTGTCGGAGGGAAGTTTGTCTGCGATTCCGCCACTTCAGTCGAGAGCTGGAAACAGGTGGTGATCCAGCCGAGAGCGGCATACCAAACAAGAGTGTCTTCTTGTGCGAGACCAACGCCTGGGCCAAAGATATGCCAGCTGATTTGCAGCCATTTCGCCATACGGCACTCAAGGTAGTGCGCTTGACTTACTTCATGAGTGAACGACCACCAAACAACGAAACCCCGTTTGAAGTACGGCAAAATGGCTCGTTCGGAGAGTCGACGCTGAGCAACAACAACGAGTTCCATTGTCAGTCCAGGCAGAGGAGAACAGCGGTAGTGGAACGCATCGCACCGTCCCCTCGTACCTTTGATCGTGGTCCCAATTTTGGGGAGGCAGCGCGAGGTTGACGCTGTCTCCAGGTAGCAACCCAGCGAATACGTCAGTCCCCGAAAACAGTTGGTGCGGCAGCAACGGCAATCGTATTGCCCAAGACAGAATCTCAACACCAAGACGAACCAGCTGCTTTGTAGCCATGAACATGCGAGTCGACACGAAGACGCACCCCGAGACCAGAGATGGGATGAATGCATCGATGAATAAACGACTGGAGACGGGCTGAAGTGGGGTTGATTCAAACGAGGCGTGTTGCCTGGATACGCGCACGAGGTCTTGCCCTCACCACACTCTGGCGACTGCGCTTACTTCTCGCCCTGGGTCTGACGGATCGTGTGATGGTCGAAACCCCTATAGAGTGAACATGCAGCAGTCGACACTTCGTCTGCGTTCTCCACGGGCCTGTCTGGGAGCGAGGGAAAAAGCGCGCTGTGGAAACTTCCAAAAGAAGGTGCTTGTAGCAAAGCCACAGTGTTGGACCTGGGCTCGAACGCCGGGGCACGGGAAACATGACGGTAAAACAAACACTATAATATCGCCGTCGAGCCCTCGGCACTTTGTACACATCGCATAAGCGCATCAAGACCATTAGTATCGCGTCGATCCCTCCTCCTTGTCGCTCTTATGACTCACCGCATCGTATTAAGCGCCATGACGGCGGAGCGGCATCATGGTGGCATGCAATCAGCCACTTCAGCGCCTTCAGAAAGCGTGGAGCGGGCCGTCCCGCCTGGGAGGGGACGCGGGCTCGCGGACGATGGAGCGGACAGTGGATTGTCCAGCGGGCGGCACACAGGGCGAGCGACGCGCGTGTGTACGCTGTGGTATCATGAGGACTCTGTTCGGTGCGCGCAGCGTGTCCACGCGCGGCCGTGGCGCACCATGTTGCCGTCGTCCAGCCCTACGCGCTTGAGTTCGTTGCATTTCCCTTGACGGCCGAAACACGTACTTAGCATAAACACATTATCACATCCAAACCGCACTTAAGCCCTAGCAAAGGTCGATATCGAACATCAGAGGTAATGGCTACACCACGAGATCCAATTACCAAAAGCAGCCAAAGGGAAGCGCGATACAACAGGTCTCGATGACGACTGCACGTGTTCATGCGGGGAGCGCTCGTGTGGCTCACAGGTGAAGCCGTTAGCACCAACAAATGAATCGCGTTAACAGAGTAGTAGTATTACCGTCGGCCGTCGCGGAAGTTCTCAAAGAACCGAAGCATCGCGGCGTCGATCTGCGGCGTGATGCGCGCGCGCGCGAGCTCAAAGTGGCGCAGCTGCACACGCTGCGCGTCGCGGTCCTGCTCGATCGCGTGCATCGCGGCCTCGCGGCACAGCGAGTAGAGCTCGGCGCCCGAGAAGCCTTCGGTGAGCTGCGCGAGCGCGGCCATGTGCACGTCGTCTCCGAGCGGGATCTTGCGGCAGTGGATCGTCAGGATCTCTTCTCGCGCGGTTGCATCTGGCGGACCCACGTACAGCACACGGTCGATACGTCCGGGTCGCATGAGCGCGCTGTCGATGAGATCCGGGCGGTTGGTCGCAGCCACGACGAGTACCTGCTTGAGCGGTTCGATACCGTCGAGCTCTGTTAGGAGCTGGCTTAGCACGCGATCGGCGACTTGCGAGCTACCCTCCCCACCGCGCTGGCTCGCGATTGCGTCGATCTCGTCGAAGAATACGACGGTCGGTGCTGCGGCACGGGCCTTGCGGAACACCGACTGCACGGCCTTCTCGGACTCACCGACCCACTTGCTGAAGAGCTCGGGGCCCTTGATCGCGATGAAGTTCATGGAGCTCTCAGTCGCCAGCGCCTTCGCCGTCAATGTCTTACTACACCCAGGCGGTCCGTACAGTAGCACGCCCTTGGGCGGGCGAATGCCCATGCGCACGAACGCCTCTGGGTGCTTCAGCGGCCATTCGACGGCCTCTTGCAGCTGCTGCTTGATCATCTGCTGACCGCCAATGTCGCGCCACAGCACGCGCGGCACGTCGATCGCAATCTCGCGCAGTGCACTCGGACGAATGCCGCGCATCGCCCGTTTGAGGTCCTCTAAACTGATCGAGAACCGATCGTTTTGGTCGCCTCGATGGAACGCGCGTTGCAGTGCTAACAGCGCTGCCTCTTTGCACAACGCGTTGATATCCGCACCGACGTATCCGTGGGCCGACGCGCTGAGCTCTTGCAGCTCTTCGTCGCTGACGCTGTGCGGGAGACTGGAGATCGACACGCGTAGAATCTCGAGTCGCGCCGTTGCATTCGGGATAGAGATCTCGACTTCGCGATCGAAACGGCCCGGGCGGCGCACCGCTGGGTCTAGTGCATTCGGCCGGTTGGTCGCTGCAAGCACGACGACTTTCGACTGCTTCTCGAGTCCGTCCATGAGCGTGAGCAGCGTGGCGACCATGCGCTTCTCCATCTCACCGACGCGTCCGTCGCGCTTGGGACAGATCGCGTCGATCTCGTCGATAAAGACCATGGATGGCCCTTCGCGTGCGGCCTTCTCGAAGACCTGTCTGAGGTTTGCTTCGCTCTCGCCGATGTACTTACTGACGACCTCGGGGCCGTTGATGAAGAAGATCTTGGCGCGCAGCTCACTCGCGAGTGCGCGAGCGATCATGGTCTTACCGGTACCCGGTGGGCCGAACATGAGCAGTCCCTTGGGTGGGGGAAGCCCAAACTTCTCAAAGAGCTGCGGATTCACGAGCGGTTGCTCGATGATCTGGCGGATCGTCTCGATCTCTTTCTGAAGGCCGCCGATAGCGGCGAAGCCACGACGAGCTGCAGGCAGTGGAGCAGAGGGAGTGGTTGTCGGTTGGATTGCTGAGCTCTCTATGGTAGACGATGATTTGGACTCGGCGTCCGTCCAGTGGACGATGACAATGGTCGCCATTGAAACACGATAGACGGCATCGGCTGGAAGCGAGGCGGACGCGTCGCTCACGGCGTCGACTGCGAAGACCGTGTTGACTCCATGCACTGTGAGCGTGAGCCGTGCTGCATGATGGACGAGCACGCCGTTCAGCATAACGTGGACGTACTTCTGGAGCAGCGGTCTCTCTTTCTCAGACGGCCACATTGCAGCGGATACTGCGTTAGACGCTCTCGAGACGAGCCGCAGAGTCACCGTCGTGGCCTCTCGCCGGCGCACGCGGCTCTCCGTATGCGCCAGTGGCAGCACGATCGCGTGTTGCGCAGCCCCGGTGAGCTGGTCTTCCCACATGGCGCTCACGCCCACGCCATGGCGCTTGATTTTGTCGAGCGGCCACGCGACGCCACAGAGCAGCAGCGCAGACCCGTGGTCGTCGCCAGTGGCGGACGGATCACTCGCTTGAAGAGACACGTACGCGCCGGCTTCGATGCCATACGTGGCCATGTCGTGCGCGTTGAGGTAGATCTTCGAGAGCCCAATGGCCGAGCGCGTGTTGGCGCGCAAGAACTCGATCTTGGCGCGCAAGAACCGCGCGCGCGGCGCAGCCGCCGCGGCGGCCGCTTGCGCCTTCGCCTGCGCAAGGGCCTGCGCCTCTGCCTGGGCCTCCTCGGGCGTGACGACCACGGCCGCGTGCGTGCGCAGCGCCGTCGCCTGGCGCGCCTTGGACTTGCCCATGTGGGTGGATCGCGATTCGTGAATGGCTGGTCGAGGTCAGGAGTTGACGTTCGTATCCGAAGCTACATGGGTTTGTATCACTCACATTGTATTGGTTGAAAATATCGATTGCGACACTTGATTGGTCCAAAACTCACCCGTTTCCTCGCGGCAACCCAAGCGAATGCTGCAGAATGCAATGGAGAGCAATGGTGCGTTGCCGCTCAAGAAGCGCAAGTCCGCTGTGCGCGGCAGCGCCGCTGCTGCCGGTGGGGGCGACGTCGACGATGACGCGCCGCTGCCGCTCAGCGCGGTCAAGAAGTCCAAGCGCGCGGCCGCCGCCAGCCACGAGAGCGAGTTCGTGAGCGTCGAAGTTGGGTTGAGAGAGTTCCACAAGCGCATGGCGACGAGCGGCTCGACGCCCACGAAGCGCGCGGCGTCCGGGAAATCCGGCAAGAAGAGCAAGGAGAGCGAAGTGGGTGCAACGCCACCTGCAACGTCGCGTGTGCCCACGAAAAAGCCAACGACGGCGGGCCGCAAGACGGTCGCAGCCGAAAACGTCGGGCTGGAGCCAGAGACGGCACCAACGCCGACACCAACGCCGACGCCGACGCCGACGCCGAAGCGTCGAGCACCCACCAAGGCCAAGGCAGTAGCAGCCAAACCAGCATCATCGGAGGCAGAAGTGATCACAAAAGCTCCAGCCACAACGCCGAAGAAGAGAGCGACGCCCGTCAAGCGTACAACCTCAATTGCCGGGGCAACAGCGACCGCGGCTAAGCGGACCGTTGGCAAACCCAAAGCAGCGCCCAGCGATGCGCTGGCGCAGGCGCGCGCGGCAGCTATGCAGCAGCAGCAAGAGCGCGTGCAGCAGCGCGTGCAGGGACTCCAGCGCGCAGTGGAAGAAGCATCTGCAAACGCCGCCAAGAGCCCGACTGTGGGAAGAGGGCCCATGTCGGCTCCTGAATCGCCTGCACAATTGCTGGAGCAACCTTCCGAGCGACTCTCCCATCAGTTTAGGCAGCAAGTAGCTCTTACGCACGAGCAACCGCAGCAACAACAACAACCTGAGTTGCAGCAAATGCCTCCTTCGCCGGAGCCATCACTTGCGCCGTCGCGACCAGGTGATGAGGTCAAACAGGAACTGGAGGCATCCCAATCGTCACAAGGCTTCATCGAGGAGGATTTCGACGAGGACCTCGTGTTTCTCCAGGCGCTTGAGGAGGTGGAGCGCAAGCTCCAGCCCACAACGATATCGAACGACTCTAATCCGTCTCGCACTGCGTCTGCCACTCTGCCTACTCCGGTCGTTTCAGAGCCCATGCCACTTGTTCGTGCACTTGCGGTCCCTAGCGGCCCATCACTTGTTGTGCCTACTCCTTCGGTTTCGCATGCTGCTCCATCTGGAGCTCCAGTGCCTGTTTCTCCAGCTCCTGTTCCAACGCTGCAATCCCCAGCTAAATCGCCACAGGCTTCAGCTGATCCAGTGCCGGCATTAGCACCGAACGGCGAATTCGTGGATGTCAAACAGGAAGAGTCTGTGCAGGATAGCGTTGATCCGGATCCAGGTCGTGCAGTTCCAGGGATTCCTCCCGAACTGTTGGCTGAGTACGAACGACTCAAGCGCGAGAACGAAGCCCTTCGCCGTTCCAACGACAAACTGCAGGCTGAGAAAGCGAATCAGTCGATGGGAACAGTTTCCGTACCCGCGGCGATCCTTACGGCTGTGAATGCTGTTCCTCCATCTCTCGAACAGCCCCGCAGCAACAGCGCAGGATCCAGCCCGGCACTGACATCAAGAGACAGGTATAGGACAGGAGAAGCGGCGGTCAATCATTCACGTGAAACCATCGCAACCCTTTCAGTCACCAGATCGGAAAAGCTACCTCCAGTCGTTTCGCCTATCTCCCTTCATTTAGCGGACGAAGGCATGAGTGGGAAAGCAGCCCCCATCCCACACGGGGGAGCGGCTGAGCCAACACTCCGTATATCACAGGCAACAGAACCAGAAACAATCGAAGACACCGAGATGGCAAGCGTTCACGGCAATGATGTTGAGTACGGCGATAATGACGATGATATGGATGTCGACGAAGGAAATGACATCAAATCAAGCCAGAGCCAGGTCAACCAGGACGAAGGCGAAGAGGAGATTGCCGGCGACGATGATGGCGTGGATGAAGAGGACCACGACGGGCTCGGTGATGATTCTACGTTGAGCCGCGCCTCGACAATCGATCGGGGCAATTATTCACAGTATCGTGCCAAGGACAGTCGTGACATCGATGAGGAAGACGACAATTCGCCGCCACCACCACGTCGGCCACTGTCACGACCACGCGTTACTGCCACGCAAAGACTGGCACCCTCCAGCGTCGTGTCCCAGAAACGTGTTCCTGTTACCGTCTTACAACCTTCTGCAGCATCGATCGCTGCAATGACCCGGACGGTTGTTGACGACGGCTCCGAGACGGAGAGCGACGAAGAACTAAAGCAAGTGAACCGTCGTCATGTGGCTTCGCTACCAGAGTCTTCTTCTTCTTCCAGTGAGGACTCTGATGCAGAAAGCGCTGAAGCTGGCCATGGTGGCTCGAATGTACTAGAGGCAGCGTTGAGGGCAGCTACGGGGCGAACACCAGCCATTGCACCAACAAAGGCAAAGCTGAAGCGCTCTGTAACTCCTGCAGCCGAATCAAATACATCCCCTGATAAGCGCGCTCGAGTCCAGATCAAGGCAGAACACACGGAAGGCTCCTCATCCGCGTCGGTGGAAGAGTCGCCTTCAGCAAACCACAAAACGAAAAAACGAAGAGCATCAGCTGGTGCTGCCGGCCCGGCGATGTCAGCGAAAGACAAGAGCTCGCTGATGTGGCCGACCCTGGATGATTTTTACGACTTCGTTCTGGACCTAACGCCGCGCCGTGTGCTCCACAGCGACCCACTCCACCTCCAGCTGCTTCGAGCGTACGAGAAAGCTCGCGCGCGTCTACCCATGCACTATCCTGGCATCACCCAGTACTGCAGCGTGCAGCAAGAAAGCATTCTAGAGGAGCTACTGTCGTCGGTTCGCAACGCCGAGGAGGTCTCGCTCCACAACAGCTCGCGCGCTCGGCTGTGGCTCTCATCGATCTCACCGTGCAGTACGAGTGGGGGACATTCGGCTACTGTCAGAAATGCTGGCACCGGTAGCGCGAACTCAACCCCTCCGCTCAGTTCCAACGTGATTTTCATGGAAAGCGGTTTCTCCGGCACGTCAGCCGCGGGGAAGAGCGACTTCATTGTCACGTTCCAGGAAGGTCGTGTTGACCCGAACCAGAAAAGCGTGCTGAGTGACTTTGTCAGCGGCGATTTGTTGGCGATGCGCTCCCCGGAGTGGCGTGGTCACGATGTGTACGCTTTTGGAATTGTGCTATGTAGCTCAGTCGTTGCTGTTGGTGGGGCCGCGTCCTCCCACGATGGTGGCGGGTCATCCTCCAATCCGGATCAGCTCTGCGTGTTGATCCGCGCGCCAGCAGCTACCGATGAAGATCCCGATGCGGCCAGCCACTTTGCCTCAGTGATGGAGATGTGTCTTGTGAACCAGCGCTCCTCTCAGTGGAGTTGGTCGCTGGAGCAAGTGCATAACCTCACAACAAGCGCCCGTGAGTTCCAGGCCATCAAGTCGGTGCGCTTCTTCAAGCCGGAGACCAAAGAGATGCTCATGAGCGGAATAATTCCTGAGATTATAAAGTCGGAGCAATCACAGATTATCGAGCCTCGCAAGAAACTCACGAGCGGGCTCTACGAACAGCTTGAAACCAAGTATAACTCCTCTCAGCTCCATGCGATTCTAGGCGCGATCAGCGATGACAGCTCAATTAGTATTATCCAAGGACCGGTACGAACACGATTGCAACCACGACGTGCGGCGTTTTGGTTTGTGAGTCTAACACCTGCTGTTCATGTTCGTAGCCCGGTACAGGAAAGACCAAAACGATTCTTGGAGTCTTAAGTGCGTTGCTGGACGGGGCTGCGCTCACGGCTTCCCGTCAGGCACAGGTTAAATCTCGGATTCGGATCGGTGCATCACTGGAGAAGAAAGCGTCAGCACCTACAGCAGCTAACGACAAGAGGAGTGTCGCTCAGGATTCCATTCGCGTCTTGGTCGCTGCTCCAAGTAATGCGGCGGTTGATGAACTGATTGTGCGGTTGTTGAGCGAGGGTGTGTATGATGCGCGTCAGCGTAAGTCATATCGCCCGCGTATCGTCCGTGTGGGACGACCAGAGAGTCTCCAGCAGCAGCAACGCCCCGGCTCGGATCGCCAGCAAGAGCAAGATTTTACGAAGAAGAAGAAATGGCGAAAGTACGCCAGTGAAGTCGAAGAGATCCTGCTGGAGAATCTCGTGAACAAGAATAAGTCTGCTTTCCCCACTACCAAGCAGGCACGCCAGACCATCATTCAGAACGCGCAGATTGTGTTCTGCACGCTCAGTGGCGCTGGTTCTGTTGCCATGTGTGAGTTGCAGTCGCAGCACTTCGATGCGCTTGTGATCGACGAGGCAGCGCAGGCAGTAGAGGCGTCGTTGCTGATCCCGTTCAAGTTCCAGCCCGGCCGCGTCGTGCTGGTGGGTGACCATCGCCAGCTTCCTGCGACAGTGATCTCGAAGCGGCTCATTGAACTGGGGTACGATCGAAGCTTGTTCCAGCGGCTCGTAGAGAACGGCTCCCGAGTGTTCATGCTCACGCAGCAATATCGAATGCACCCAGATATCTCTTGGTTTCCGTCGACGTACTTCTACAACAGCAAGCTCATCGAGGCGCCCCAGATGAAGGAATGGACCGCGCGCAAGTACCATCGCGAACCGAACTTCCGCCCGTTTGTATTCTACGACGTGCTGGCCGGCCAGCAAAGCCAAGTGAGCGGCTCCAAGTCGCTGCGTAACGTGAACGAGATCGAGTGCATTTTGGTGTTACTCACTCGGCTCGTGGTTGAGCAGTTTCCAGAGATGGAGTGGCGCCGCAAGATCGGCATCATCGCGCCCTACAAGCAGCAGATCTTCGAGCTGCGCAACGAACTGCAGCGCTGGGAGAAGAAGCACGACAAGCGTCTGGATATTGAAGTGAACACCGTCGACGGATTTCAAGGTCGTGAGAAGGAAATAATTATCTACTCGTGCGTACGTACGAGTCGTGCGGGCCGCGGCCGGTCCTCGAGCCGCCAGAACGGACAGACAATCGAAGCGTTCTGGGCCGACGAGCGGCGTATGAACGTGGCGATCACGCGCGCGAAGAGCAGTCTGTGGATCATCGGCAACTCGACGCTGCTCAAGCAGAGCGCGGCGTGGCGCGCGCTGATCACCCACGCCAAGGACTCGCGACGGTACATTTCAGACGAGGAGCTCGTGGGCGCCCCACGCAAGAGTCCCAGCAGCTCCACGAACGACCGCTCGCGCAGCCGTGATCGTGGTCGGGACCGGGAGCGGGGCCGGGAGCGCGCGCGGAGCCGCTCGCGAGACCGAGACCGCTCGCAGTCTCGCGACCGGCGTCGACGATGAAATGGGTGTTGACACACTGAGATATATCGAAATAGAGAGAAAATATCCGACTATCCAAGTATTTTCGTGGGTTTTCCCGCCAAATGTTCTCGAACAGGGCTTTTGTTTGGGGTAGTATACACAATCCACCCATCCGGTATACATGTGTATCCGGATAACCGCCCGCCCAGCGCGGTCTTGTTCCCTCTCTTTGTTCTCTCGTTTTTTGTTCTTGCTCCTCCCTCTGGTCGGTGGCGGTAGCCTGCGAGAGCCGACGGGCCCGCGCGGAGGGTTGAACCGCGCAGACCATTCAAACGGCCGGCCGGGCCCGTTCCGTGTGGTCGGCGGATAGTCGCCCCCTCTAACCCCCCTCACACGCAACCCAACCCAAGCAAGGAAGAATGGCCGACGTGGAGAAGAAGGAGGAGATCGTCCCGAAGGTGGAGGCCGAGGAGGCCGAGGAGGCCGGCGGCGACCCGGAGTCGGAGGAGCCGCAGGCCTACTTCGAGCCGGTCGTCAAGCTCGACGAGGTCGAGGTCGTGAGCGGCGAGGAGGACGAGGAAGTGCTCTTCAAGATGTGCGTTGTCGCGTTTAGACCGACGTTGGATTTCCCTTGATCTTGGCGGACCGGAACACTCACGCTGTTTTGTGTATTGGAATGATGCAGCCGCGCGAAGCTCTTCTGCTACCGCGAGACCCTGCTCGACAAGGGCACGGGTAAGAAGACGTGGTGCGAGCGCGGCGTCGGCGAGGTCAAGTTCCTCAAGCACAAGGAGCACCAGAAGGTGCGCCTGCTCATGCGCCAGGAGAAGACGCTCAAGATCATCGTGAACCACCTCGTGGACTCGCGCACGGACCTCGCGCCGAACATGGGCAGCGACCGCGCCTGGGTCTTCAGCTGCTACGACTTTGCCGAGGGCACGCTCGAGACCCAGGTCTTCGCCCTGCGTTTCGCCAACGCCGAGAACGCCCAGAAGTTCAAGGAGGCCCACGACAACGCCAAGAAGACCAACAAGGCCCTGGAGGCTGGCGCCGACGCCGAGGACACCACGGCCGGCGACGCTGCCGCCAAGGCTCTTGAGGGCCTCGACGTCAAGAAGGAGGTGCGTTTCGTGGCTTGCAAACCTGCCATGCTCTATTGTTTTTTTCTGTGGAGAACTAACCCGACGATTGCTTGTTTCCGTCTTGCAGTAAATTTCCCCCGACGCGCTCCCGTCGATTTGATTTTTTAGGAGATACAGAGGCGACCGAGACGGCTCGTTCACGATGGATTTGCATGTAGAGATGACGGAGACAAAACGTAAATGAGAAAAGCATAAACAAGGCGTTTTGCAAGTCCTCCTTTGCGCGTTGCTTTGTCATTTGCTGTCGCATTGCTGTATTGCTTGGGTTTCTTCTCGTGAGGTGTGTGTACCCATTTTCGCTGGGCGGCGTTTGGAGATTCTTTGTGACATGAGGACTGGATCACAGCGGACGGGACGTAAAAAGTGACTTGATGGAGTGTAGTCTCATGGCTACTTGGGCGGCAGCAGCGCTTGCGTTGTGCCCAGCTCGAGCTCCAGCTTGTCGTCGAGCTGCGTCGTGGGCGGCGGCGCCTTATTGTAGACGATGAGCCCGACGACGATGAGCGTGAAGCCCACGAAGTAGAGACTGCTCAGGTGCTCGTCGAAGAGGTACTTGGCCGCGACGACCGCGAAGAAGTCGGACGTGAGCAGCGACAGGTTGAACACCGCGGCGTCTCCCGTCTTCATGAACACGGACGTGAACGTGTACATGAAGAAGAGCGTCACGACGTAGCCCAGAAGGCACAGCACGCTACCGCTCGACCACTGAACGGCTGCCAGCGTTGCGCCCTCGAACGCGTACGCCTGGAGCGAGCTGATGAGGAACCCGCAGCCACCGATCATGCCGAGAAACTCAATGCGGCGGTTCTTCTTCTTGACCAGATACTCTTGGCCGACGTTAGAGCAAGCGTAGATGGCGCTGCCCAGCAGGCATAGGAAGTCGCCAAAGAGGGCGGACGCGAAAGAAGAAGACGAGGCGGTAGACGACGCCGACATGTCCCGGAGGATGTCAGAGATCACGAGCACGCTGATGCCGCCGAGACACAGCCCGACTGCGATGAAATGGGTGCGGTCGTACTTGGAGGACAATCAGTTCAATCGCGTGAGATATCCGAGCCACCAAGTCCACTGTGGGGACACTGACGCTACCTTTGCGTGGAGGAAGATCGATGACAGGAGCATGACGACGGGGATTGTGAAGCAATCGAGCAGCATGGCGCTGGAGATGGACGTGTACTTGTACGCGCTCACGACGAGAAAGTTCCCTTCGACATCAGCGAGCGCTAGCAGGAAGTACTTCCAGAACGGGATCTAATGGGCAAGCACAGCAAGTCAGTCAACGCCAATGTTCCGACCGGGGGTTCGAGTTGATTTACAGTACCTCCAAGGAATACTCGCGCTCACGACGATACCGCAGAAGCGGGTAGATCAAGTATACGCATAGCAGCAAGTAGTTCCCGGCGCTCTGCGTGACGGGCACTTGGATCTATTCACGAAATGCGACAGAGATCAGTCGCCCATGCTACGATCCATCATCTCCATTCACTTCATACCTCATACGACTGGTTGAGCACTTGCGTGAAAACACCCGTGCACGTGATGAGTACGGAGATGAACTGGCCCAGCAGCAGCACGCGGTGGCGCCCGCAGAGAGCGGAAAGGGAGGCGCGCATTGGGCGTCGGCGCTGGGTGATGACGCAGGAGACCGGCGCCGTCCAGTGTGTGAAGAGGAGATCAATGGCCAAAGGGATCTCAGTTAGAGCGCCATGATTGGCGAAAACATTCATTTGGAGTCCGTGGGTTGGACAATATTAGGAAAAACTCACTCTCTTGTTGGGCGGCTTGCCATCGCAGTCGAAGCAGCTTCCATCAAGCCTCGCCGCGATGGTCGCCGCCGCGGCGCCGCGCCGCGTCAGTTGCGGTACGGCTGCTCAATCTTCTCCACGAGGCGGTCGTACAGCTTCGAGTCCACGCCGGCCTCCTTGTCGTCGAGGATGCGACGCAGCATCGGCTTCCACTTGCGGCCGCGCGTGTTGATGAACCAGTTGTTCACTTGCTCGAGCGTGATGCCGCCCTGCACGCTAAGCCACTCCTTCTCCTCTTCGGCCGGGTACGGGTGATGGAGGTGCTCTTCAAACCACTGGCGCAGAATGTTCTTGGCGTGCTTCGAAAGGTTCGTGCGCTTCTTGGGTGGCTGGCGAAGCGGGCTGTCGATCGGAGACGTCGGCGTCGCGCGGCCTGCAATGCCCATGCTGGGGGCCCCGCGGCTGAGCACCGCCGCGCGCAACTGCTGGTACAGTCGGTGCTTCCCCCAGTCATGGAGACTGCCAGCCGAGCGCTGATACTTGCCTCGCATGGGCGCGTCTTCCGTCAACTCCATCGCGGCGTCAAGGTCTGTCGACGCGCTGGCAGTCTCGAGCTTGCCGAGCCCATTTATGAGCTGCTGGCGCTCAAGTCCGGCTTGCTGGAACAGCGACACCCACTGGGGGTCCACGCGGTAGGGTGCCTTGCCAGGGTTGCTCGCGCTCGTCTGGTTCCGCGCTGGTAGACCCGTATCTGCCGCCATGCCCGTGAGGAGTTGGTCGAGCGGATCCGAGGCCACCGGCGGCTGCGCGATGTTGCCGTCGAGCATGGCCGAGAACGACACTACATCCTCCTTGTTCGGCAGCTGTTGGTAGCATGTATCGGCCAGGAGGCGCTGGCGAGCGGACTCGGCTTGGGCCTTGGCCTTGGCCAGCTTGGCCATGTGCTGCTCAAGGGTCTTCGCAGGCGCGGGGCGAACGTGCGGCACGTCGAGGCCATTTGGGGCCATGCCAGAGAGAACCTGCAGCAGCTCCTCACGCAAGACATCTTCTTCGGTCGGGGAAGATGCTTCGGCGCTCTTGCTCTTCGTCTTGCTCTCATTCGCGGGCTTCGCGCTCGGCTTCGTCGTCATGGTCATGGGTGCCTCCGGCGCGTGGTACTTGCGCTCGCGGCGCTTCTCGCCAGGCGTGTAGTTGAGGCGATTCGGTAGAGTCATCGTGCGGACGTGTTGACGGCTCTCTTTGGTCCTTCAGAACTCCTCCGAGAACGGCGCGTGCGTGCTTGATGGAATATTCAAGACTACCACGGAAAGGGGAAGCCACACCTCAAACTCTGGAGGCAGCGCTGGTAAATAGACCTTCCTTTCACCACGCGACCGTCTCTGGCAGGAGCGATTCTGCTCTAGATTTTCTCCTTCTCGTTTGGTTGTATGCGTCTCTCGCCTAGTTTGATCGATGGGGTTGGACCGAGCGAATGTTCTCGCATCGAGGGCAAGACAGGCGGCATTGATGCCTTGGGATCCCTTTCTCACACGTCGCACATATTATGTACCCCACACCAAATTACCTCGTACTAGTGTCTAGACACTGTTTCGGGCTATAGTGACATCGCACGTCAACGCGAAAATGGAGGTGGGCTTCGTCGAGTACGAGGCGCGGCGGCGGCGCTCGTCGTGGTCCGAAAGCGTGCAGTGCGACGCCGAGGTCAAGGCGCTGGACGAGGTCAATGGCGAGTGGATTCTGTGCGCCACCTGCGCCACTCACTTCCAACGGTACGCGGATTGCGCCACCGCCGATAGGTACACGGAGATGAACTCATGAAGGCGGATGCGTAGAACCGGACGGGGGCGTCGCCCCAATGATCCACTAGGGTTCAAGGTCAAGATGAACGGGCGTTTCCAGGAGGCCGCGTGGATCATGCACAAGAGCCGCGTCGTCGCGCATCGGCTCGGGATATCCCAAGAGACGGGGAAGAAGCGACGCAGCACCGATAACGACGAAGACGGCGCCCTCTACACGAACACACCAGAGGTTGACGGCCACGCGGCCAGCGTATTAGCAACAGAAGAACTGCCGTCCATGCTCATGGATGACTATTCCGCCGGGAGCTTGTTTGCGCACTACCCGCCCGCAAGCCAGGACGCTGAGCCCGTCGTGCAGATCCCGCTGAGTGGGTGGAGATGCCCAGGCATCGTGCCCGACGAATTCTACCGCTCGAACAGCGAGCTAGTACATGCCTTTGCCAAGTACTATGTGGGCTCGTACCGCATCAATGTTGTGCGCGATATCCGCACTGACCGGTAAGCTACCATGCTGATGAAATTGTCCGAGGGTTTGAGGCTCACCATGATCGAATGCACTGCAGAGTGCTGCTGTTCTCCCACGAGTGCGAAAATCAAGTCGTCCAGCGCACCCGAATGCCGCAGTGCCTCGCATGTAGCAAGTGCCACGACGTGTGGACTCATCACAAGAGCTTTCGCCGTATCCTAAAGAAGATGGAGCGGTACAATCACGTGGAAGATCTGCTGCGCCGTCCGTGGAGGTGAGATGCATGTTTCGGAACAAACGGGGCCAGTTCGACGGTAGTTGGAACTCAAACTGACTTCGTGTCGGGCTGTTTGCTTAGTTTGAGTGGTGCGGATCTCGAAACACTGTCGCGGTTCAAGCATGCAAGCGCGGCGAACCTAAACATCGAAGGACGAAAGCTTAAGCAAGCGGTGATCGACGTATTGCGTCACTTTGGAACACCTCAGCTGGTCCTCGAGCAAGGCATGATTCGTCCCACTGACAATGGAGAGGCACACTTGATTCTGTCGGCTGCCGGAGCGGGTGGAGAAGTTAACCTTCCAGAGCATGCTTCACTATCAGCAACCGCAGTACTCGACGACACGGTCACGACGGAGCCCTTGCACGACGAAGCCGCGAACATCTCACAAAGATACGACTGTGGCAGTTCCTGAGGCTGAGAAGATCGCGACGCTAAATATACAAGCACCTCGTGTGGAGGCATCCGGAGCTTAGAGCAAGCTGCAGGCATGCCAGCATCACTGAGCAAGACGCGATTTTCCGATTGGTCCGATGGCGCCCCGTTGACTGAAAATAGCGAATCTGCGCGCTGCCATTCCTGGCCCTCAATGAACGCCTTGGCAGCCATTCTATCGCACATGTGCGCGGTGACAGGCATCAGTGCGGAAATTCGACTCAAGAAGCTCTCGACACGGAGATCCCAACCAACTCAAGAGCCTCTCGCGCGTGTTGCTCGCGGAAACTTGCAGGAAAAATACGTGCTTCTCCTCGGAGCCCGATGCCGACTTTCTTCTCGGTGTCGCTGCTGACCATCGTGGTGGTGGCGGGCATTGCTGCTGTCGGGTGGATGCGCAATCGCCCACAGCAGTCAGAAGACGCCAGCAACAAAAAGAAAGACAAGGAAATCCTGCCGGAGAACCGGATCGACATCGTCGTCGACAATGAGAAGGAGAATCTTACGAGAGGAGGCACGCGAAGCGACAATGCTGGGACGCAGACCAGCCCGACCATTAGCAGCATTCGCACGAGCATCACCAACAAGATCGCACTCGAGCTCGTGAATCGGCGACAGTACGTGAAAGCCGTGTGTGACCGATTCGAGTCGTGGTCATCTGGCGATCAGCAGGCAGATCCCGACGACTCAGCAGGTGTTAGACCGGTGTCAGTTCAGGGACAAGACTCGGTATCATCAGGAACGCCCACGGCAGGTACTGGTCAACGTTTAATTGGATGTTCGCCGGCTCCTACGCTCATTTATTGAGTGTCTATCGCGTCATGTTGTAGCATTCCGGACGAAGCCCAAGCCCAACAACCTCAGCTCATTCGTGCGCCAGTGCGTGTCGAACATCGAGCGCTCTGCCATCGCAGCGGGAGCCTTCCCCGCCCGGACGATCAGTCCACGGAGTGAGTCAATATTGGTTCTATACCACCTGATCACGACGTATCTGACCTCTGTGTGGTGTGCATTCGCAAAGACTCGATTGTGTCAAACCAGTGTGAGTCACCACCCAAGAGGAGCGTGGCGGACGAGCACCGCCTTCCAAGTCTCGTGACAGCGACCGACTGCGAGGACGTCGACGATGAGCATGATCTGCCTACTGAGACGGTCGCCAGGCGCGTTCTGCGTCGCGTGCCGTCGGATAGTGCGACCCCGATCGCGTTTGCTCGACCGTTTGTGGCGAGCACGGTGCCACCCCTCGCGCCGTTCGCGGCCATCGCCATGAAGACACTTCCCACCAACTCGCTACCGCCGGTGTGGTCGCGTGTGAACAAGTCGGACACCATTTCTCAAGCGGAGCCGGTGGCGAGCAAGAGCGATGTGTGCGATCCCGAAGAGAGCGAATCGCTCGTCAACCACGAGCCAGTCAGCTCGTCGGACGGCGAAGAGGAGGAGGCCGAGTTCCAGGCGCCGGTGATGCCGCCGCCGCCTCGCAAGGTCAGCAACAATGCCTCGCGCCTTTTGCAGTTCCAGCAGCTCGTACCGTCGAACCAGGCGCGCACATCGTTCACTGCGAACTGAGCAAGCACCGTCATATTCCATGAAAACGAATTTACTAGTTTATTGACCAATCAAATTAGTTTGAAAATCATTTCTGAGAGAAATTGAAGTTGCCGTTCCTGTCGGGGCGGCAAAACTCAAACCTCGCATCAACACACACCAACGGACCGCGCGGCACATAGAAGGATGACGGTGGCGTCGCCGCCTCCGTTCTCCATGGAGGTGCTCCACGTCATGCTGGGCCTCTTCTGCAAGGCACGGCGCCTCTTCCCAGACGAATGCTTCGAGGAGGCGCGCCTACACAGCGGTTCGTGGTGCGGGGAAAATGCTACGATCACACTGGGTTCTCGTGCTGACAGCGTTTGACGCTTCGTAGGGGCCGATCCGACGCTTGTGCTGAGAAAACCTCCGCTTGCTGATCGCGGAGCAGAGCGTCTGTACAACGTGCGTGCGCGAGCCATGAGAGATGCGCGTTAGACGCAGAAAACGCCAAAGCGGCGAGACTGAGCGATACCGTGCATGCTGTTTCTCAAAAGATGGTCGAGTTTGGCGTTGCCGAGTGCTTCGATCGTCAATGTGTGCGGTCGATATCTTTCTTGATCGTGAACTCATCGAGCGATCAAGTTGTGGAGGAGATGACTATGGAATGCGGCCAATCTCGCGGCATTTATCCATTAAGTACCCCAACGGAAGCTTTGCGCGATCTCACGAGAAAGCATCAATTGCTGGTTCAAACGGTACATGCGTTAACCTTGGTAGTATTCTGTGAAAGTCAAGCAACCTAACACTCTCGTCGAACTTATGTGTGTTCAGTTGAATCCAATCCCGCGGGAGACCACGTTTGCGCTTCGATTGACGCTCGTAGGGGGTACGTTTTGGCTCTGACGTGCTCACATGTCGTTCGCTCACGTACAGTTGGACAGCCAAGATGCCTTATCTGTCATGGGTCCCGCCATTCTTTCATTCAGCAGCAGCGGAAGTTCAAACGATGAAGAAACAGCTCAACGAAGATTCTCTTTTGCTACGCCTTGGACAATTTGACTCGGCTCCTCACCTATGCACTATGTCGATCCGATCAACTCAAGACCCCTTACCGAAGTTGGCACAATTCGATACCAACAATGACTGTCAAGATCAGGTCACTTTTGATCCGGAGTTCACTCTACCCGTACGAATGCCAGGGTGACAGTCAGATGGACAAGACTCGCTTGGCTACTAATCATGAAATGTTGCAGCAGGAAGCTGTGTCGGCAGTTGAGTTGACCGGAGCTAAAGACGTGAATCTGTATCAAGCGATCAAGAAATTTGTTTTGTCCAGTTCTGTTCCGTCGATGCGAGGCACACACGATGCATTCAAGACGGTCAAAATGCCAACCGTCAGGGCGTACTTCAGTCAACTCTGTCAAGATGGGCTGTTAGAGAGACGGGGGCGACGGTAAGGGAGCGATGAGATAGGATCTTGCCTTGGAAAACTCGCACTGCTCACATCGATCGTTCTGTGCTGTAAAGTTTCTATGGTGTGAAGAAGGTTACTTGCGTCTCCGATGACGAGCAGGTTGATCACAGACATGCAACGCCACGTCCAAGAAAGCGAGCTCCACCGCAGCCAGCGTTTCCACAGCACTCAGCTATCGGCAGTTGCTTCAAATCGCATGAGCACTATTGGGTCCCAAGAACTCCGATTGTGTCGCTTCATCCAATGCGTGCTCGAGTTCCATTAGACCCAAGCACTGGAAGTGAGCATGCCGACACCGCGTATGGAGGGACCGACAGCCAGAGGAGATCACATCGAAGTTTGCTTGTTGCGAGCGCACCGATAATCCAGTCAAGTTCAGGCCATCAGTTCCACTATCACCCCAAGCATGGTAGACCAGTTATGGTCGCATCAACCTCGATCATGCAGCTCAGAAAGTGATGTCGGGAATGATAACTAGTGATGGCTACACAACTGGAATAGCGTAAACCACACAACTTTTGTGAAAAGTGTTGTGGTACACGTTATTCTGTCCAAATGGTTCCCGCGCAAAACGTGCGCGAAAGCGAGCGATCACCCTTCTGGAACCAGGCGCGGCAACAACGGCGACGTCACCGAGAGGCGATCGAGATGACCGCCGCGGAGGCGCCGAGTCCCGCACCGAAAGCCGTGGATGCCAGTGCCGCCACTCCACCGGTGCAGGTGCGATACATTCTCAGATGTGCGCTTGTGAATCTCTGCTGACTAACATCGTTGGTTGTAGGCGGGTGACAACTCGGCAATGGCGACGGCGGACGCGCACGTGCCGGTGTTTGGCCCCACTGAAGATGAGCTGTTCGGCAAACGGCTTCGGAAAAGCTTCGGGTCGCGCGCGTTTTGGGGTACGATCGTGACGTCGTATGTGGTGGGTGGGGGCTTGTTCTACAAAGTGAGTTTCGACGACGGCGACGTGGACATTTTCTCGGCCGGCGAAGTGCTGCGCGACTTGGCAGCAGCGAAGCGGTATGCTGACGAAGATCCATGCGCAAAGCCATCCGAATCGGCGGCTGACGGGAGCGCTGAGGCGACGACGCCGTCGCCGGCAATCTCCTCGTACGTGGACGCACTTCGAACCAAGCGAGCCACGCTCAAACGGCGGCGTGGGAGTAGTGATTCCGACCACACGGAAGACTCCTCCCTCCCTCTGGGTGCCTCATGGGAGGTCAAACTGTGGAGTGTGAGGCTGTTTGCGACTATCATGGAAGAGCAGGGGTACATCCGTCTCCACGAGTTTGTGCCCATGGCCAACGGCGAGCCCGGTGAGATGGAGGCGACGGGTAAAATCAAGCCTGGCGACGCGCTTATCGCCGTCCAAGGGCGTGTCGTCCACGGGCGCATGGACCACACACGAGCATGTGATCTCATCCGCGCAGCGCCACGCCCGGTCACGCTTACCTTCATTCGCCCGCCGGTGGAGAACGACTCGGCAGGAGCGGCTGCAGTGGACGCTGTGATTGAGGCGATTCAACAGTCCTCATCCGTGCCCACCAGCGAGCCAACCACTGATGAAGCGGTTCGCAAAAAGGCTCGAGTAGTCAAGCAAACGCCACATACAACGGCGATGGAGTCGCCATCGATATCCGGGGAGTCACGATCGAAGGCATCACCATTGCCCGAGTCAACCGTCGCACCATCTTCAACAGCCGCTGTGTCAAGAGGCCCTCAAGCGCGGTCACGTCCTCCAACCCCAGAAACTCAAGCGCCTCAAGAAGAGCCGACACTTCCTGTGGCCCCGGTTCAGAACGTTCACAGTCATGATTCTGTCGTCAATCAACCGCCACGAGGACTTTCAAGAACGCCAAGTCCGCCTGTGTCTGTACCAGCGGTTGGCGCGCTTTCTACTGGAAGTGCCGTTGCCTCTGAACCACAAAGTTCCTCTCCAAGCCTTCGTCAACCTCAACATAGCCTATCAAGGACGCCAAGCCCGGCGCCTGCTGTTGATGGAGCTGCCAGAGATCCTAACTCTCACGCATTGTCCAGAGCCGCAGCATATCAAGCACCAGGGCAAAGTGTGACTCAGGGGACCGGCTCAGGTCAACTCCAGACAGTGTTTATTCCCGCCCACTTGGCCCCGGTTGGGAAAACTCCGTTGCCATCATCGTCTGCTCGAGTTAGCCGTTACTTTGGACCACAATCGGTGTCAGCTCCGATGGCTCCTTCTAGGCAATCGGCGTATCATCAACAGCAGGTACCGATGAATGATGGCCGTAACGGTGGCGTTCCAGCGACATCCAGGGGGATGCATGCGACATCCAACATGATCGGTGCTCCTCGCAATGGTTTACACCGTTATGACCCATCTACGAGGACCTATTTCGCACCTCCTGCTGGTTCATCGATACTTACACTCGACCAGAGGCCACCAGCCCACACAAACGGTTCGCAAGATCCGCGCTACACATATTCCCGGCAAATGTACGGCTCAGCCTCCACCAACCCTCAGTCTCTAACCCACGCACCGAACGCACCATTCCAGCCACTCTCGTCGGCAACGCATTTGCAGCACATGCCCGTCCAGCAAAGGGACCAGTTGTTGCGAGGTGACGAACGAGCTCGGAGCATGACTCTTGGAGACTACATGGTATACACTGCTCAGCAAGAACGACTCGCGTTACGACTCGCTTCAGAGCAAAGGAGCCTTGGTGGCGCTCGTTCAGCCCCGCAGCACCCTCACCTCCTTTCTTCAAATCTCCCTGGTCAAGAGCCTCTCGCGAACCCTCCGCTCACTATGGAAACGAACCACCAGCACCGGGAAAACTCCCCACCGCCAGTGTCAGATGAAGGCTCAAGCTTTTTGGATCTCTCATCGGCTACTAAAGGAGCTGTCAACGACACCCCTGCGTCGACTGGCAGTTCGTTTCTGTCGCTGGATCAGATTAGTCTTCTCGAAGATATCCCCGTCAATGGGAAGACGAAGGCATCCCGCATGCAGACTGCGTTTCGACAAGCGACTGAAGCGTCCCACGACCCTCCCTTCCTGCGCAAGTATGAATCGGACGGTGTTGTGAAAGTTGTCATCTCGCAGCCTCGGTTGTACCTGACACTGGCGCCGTTAGGACAGTACGTCTCGATCT
Source organism: Pythium rhizo-oryzae (assembly GCA_027475725.1). NCBI lineage: Eukaryota > Oomycota > Peronosporomycetes > Pythiales > Pythiaceae > Pythium > Pythium rhizo-oryzae. The sequence goes on from JAMFLL010000300.1 coordinate 21,920, forward strand.
CCTCTTTTGTTCGCGGCGATTCGGGCGAAGTGGGAGAGATCGAAGCTAGCGGAAAGGTGCTCCCTGGCGACGTCCTCATTGGTATCGGTTCCTTGGAGATCCCACCTTTTATGTCCCCCGCGGAAGTAGCTCGCATCGTGAACTCGCAACCGCGACCGTACTCTGCCTACTTCATTCGTGCCACTTGGGAAATGTTAGAATGAGACGATCCTGGTCCGTTGTCAGATAGATTTCTTTATCAATTGTGTGTGTGTGGTATTTAATCAACGACACCCATGCAAACGGCCTTGCATCTCACGATCGCAAATAGCTATCGTGCAAGTAATCGCTATTCAAGATCCGAGAGGGTGCGACCAAGCACACATCGAGCATACCGATATACGAGTTGGTCGTCCACGACTGACTTCAGTGTTGCGAGATTACGTAACTCAGAAGATGTTGTCGTACTTCTCCATCGCGCCTGAGACAGCGTCCACGACACTAATCCATGATATGAACACGTTAGACATCCCATCATCGATCGCAAACTCATCCATGAAATACATACCGTCGCTCGTTCATGACGTAGACGGAGCGGAACGCGCCCGACTCGTCGAATCGCTGTATTGTGCGCACGCGGCGGGATGTGTCCAGGACGGTGAGAGTCTCCACGAGCACAGGCTGGCCTGTGCGCTTCGACGTCGCAGTCGTGACGATGACGTTCAACCCGAGCTCCTGCATTGTCATCTCCGTGTTGCGTAACGTCGGATCGTCCGACTCGATCTTGAAGATTCCATCCGCCACGGGCTTTATCCAGAAGTGCTGCGTCGAGGTGAGCCCACTGATGGTTGTACGGGACTGACGTTGGCTCCACACGCCCTCGTCGTCTCGGAACGCGAGGTCCGTCGAGCACACCTGGCTGCCTTCGTCGGCGGCAGGCACAGTCGTCAACTCGCCATTCCACCGTCCCTCCAACGCCGGCAGCACGTGGAACGTCGAGCCGTTCACCCGCACCGAGAGCTGGCTGAAGAACGTGCGCCCGGCCGTCTTCTTGGGTGGGACGAAATGCGGCGACTTGACGCCGTTCGTGGAGATGAGGCTCTTCTCGAGCCCGAGGCGGTGGACCGTGCCGTCCGAGCTCGCGGCCCAGATGTTGTCCTCCTTCATCATCTTGAGGTTGGCGTCTTCGTGCTTGCGGCGCGCGCGGATCGACTCGGCGAGGTGCTTGTAGTTGACCGGCCGGAACGGCTCGTGCGCCGGCTCGAGGTGGACCAGCACGTCGCCGTCCGTGATGCCCAGCTCCGCAAGCGTCTTCTCGTCCGCGAGCTCGCGGCCCTTGTGGAGCAGCACGATGAAGTTGGGGTGCCAGACGTTCTTGCCGCTCTCCTGGTACGCGGCCTTGACGCCGGCGATGGTCTCCTGCGGCGCCGTCTCCAGCGTCAGCGCGTGGACGTCGTTCTTGACCGTGATCTTGATCGTCGCGGACGCCATGGCGCTCGAGTGGGCGGCGGGAAGATCGAGAACTGCGGGCGTTGCGTTGCTCTCTTCGCATATCCAGCATGCTCCCAGGGGAGATGATGGCAACTTCAAAGCGCGTAAAAAAGGTGTAAAAACGCACTATTTACGACTCGAAACCAACACTCTCGAATATCCCACCGTGTTCTAGAACGTCATGTGTGACAGACCCGTCAAAACCTCTATGAACTCATACATGCACACATATATACGTTGCCGAAGGTTTTGTTGGCTGGGGACGTGATTGCGGCCAGAGTGATGGTCTCGTGGGCTGGCCCAGTTCTCCTCCCCTCCGTTTGTTTCCACCGGCCGGAGGGATCACACGGGAAGTTCGGCGAAGCGAACGGAAACGCGCGCGCCGCGCCCAGATCTTTTCCGCTCATGTTGGTGCTCGCTCCTCGCGCACTGCAGCGCGCCGCCAGCGCGGCGATGCGCGCGTCCGCTCGCCCGCCGTCTGCGCTTTCGATCGCGCCGCGCGCCGCTCGCGTACGTGCCCTGGTCGCGTCGCAACGGGCGATCTTTCCGCCGCGGTGCTGACGTGACGTTTCCGTTTCCTGTGTTGTTTCTGGTTCAAAAGGCGCCGCCGGCGTCGGCGCCCGGCAAGCGCACGCTGTTCAACATGACCGAGCGCGGGCGCATGCGCCACCTCAAGACGCTCGAGCAGGACGCCAACATGCAGCCGGAGGACGCCTACCGCCAGCTGCGGTTCCTGCAGGAGCTCAACAAGCAGTACCCGGCGCTCGTGATCCGCCGCGTGGAGGAGAACCGCTTCGCCGTGGACGAGGCCGTGCAGAAGGAGTACATCAAGGCGCTCGTCAAGTACGTTGGAGCTGGCAACCACGGCGGGATGGACACCGGAGTTACTCACTCAATGGAATTCGTTGCTGCTGCCACAGAACCGGTCGCATCGACGCGCTCGACATGAAGGAGGTGATGGCTGCGACGCAGCGCATCGCCGGCAACACCAACTACAGCAGCTATGGCAACAGCACCGGTGCCGCCGGCTCGTCGTCGTATGCGCGGTCGCTCGGCGGCGCGGCCGCGGCGTCGTCGGCCTCGCAGGGCGTCTCGCCGAACGACCCGGTGTACGTGTCCATGGTTGAGGGCAGCTTCAAGAACAACATGTGGCGCACGCTGCGCACTCTCGGTGTTGCCTTCATCGTCGTATCGGCTCTCGGTGCGATTCTTGATGAAAAGGTGGGGCGCGTTGGCTCGGCCTCGAAGGTCATGGGCTCCACGGGCAGCGACAAGCGGTTTAGCGATGTCAAAGGCGCGCAGGAAGCCAAGGAAGAACTGGAAGAGATCGTGCAGTTCCTCCAGGACCCGGAACGATTCACGCGTCTCGGCGGCAACCTGCCCAAGGGTGTGCTGCTGACGGGACCCCCGGGCACGGGCAAGACTTTGCTCGCTCGTGCAATTGCAGGCGAGGCCGGCGTGCCATTTTTCTACTCCTCTGGTTCAGAGTTCGAAGAGATGTACGTGGGGGTTGGTGCTCGTCGTGTGCGCGATCTCTTCGAGGCAGCGAAGCGTAAGGCGCCGTGTATCATTTTCATTGATGAGATTGATGCCATCGGTGGTACCCGTAAGCTAAAGGAGCAGCAGGCGATGAAGATGACGCTGAACCAGTTGCTGGTTGAGATGGACGGCTTCGATCAGAACCGTGGCATCATCGTGATTGGTGCCACCAACTACCCTGATGTGCTCGACAATGCGCTTGTGCGACCAGGTCGTTTTGATCGGTACGTCGTCGGATGGAGTGGCTTAGCATGTTACGAGGGTATCTCACGTGAGTTGTTTGCAGTCATGTGACAGTTGCTCTTCCCGACGTGGCCGGTCGTAAGGAGATTCTTGAGTTCTACGCTGGCAAGATCCCTCTCGGTAACGACGTGGACATCGATGTACTAGCGCGTGCAACGCCTGGTATGTCAGGTGCAGAGCTCAACAACCTCGTCAACGAAGCGGCCCTTCGCGCGTCCATGAAAAACGCCGAGGTGGTGGACATGGATTGTTTCGAGTACGCAAAGGACAAGATCCTCATGGGGGCAGAACGCAAATCGGCTTTGATCACCCCTGAGTCCGCACGATTGACCGCTTTTCACGAAGGTGGCCACGCGCTCGTGGCACTGAATACTCCGGGCGCGCACCCGGTCTACAAAGCAACCATCATGCCTCGAGGCCAGGCGCTTGGCATGGTTTCTCAGCTTCCAGAGGGTGACCAGACTAGCGTCACACGAAAGCAGCTCCTCGCGCGTCTGGATGTGTGCATGGGTGGTCGTGTCGCAGAAGAGATGACTTTCGGCAAGGACGAAATCACCGGTGGCGCTTCATCTGATATCCAGCAGGCGACCAATATCGCCCGCGTCATGGTGACTAAGTACGGCATGAGCGAAGACATTGGATTGGTCTTCCACGACCTGCGAGGAAACGACACGAGTGCGACGACGCGCAAGATTATTGATGACGAAGTAAAGAAGCTCTGTGACGCATCGTACAAGCGCGCCAAGAACATCTTGGAGACACACAAGGGCGACTTGGAGAAGATCGCGAACGCGCTTCTCGAGTACGAGACGCTGAGTGGGGCAGAAATCAAGAAGCTGTTGAAGGGCGAGAAGATTGAGCGCAAGGCCATCAAGGGTGCGAAGGCTGTCAAGGCATAAACTTCAAGATTTAGTAATGGGAAGGAAAGACAAACGGCCCAAGATGGACCAAGCGATGACGCGCGCCGCTCGCGCGCGTATCTGCGGTGGACATGACGCGACGTGGGGAATGAACCTAGTGTATGAAGACTGGATACGCTGTGCATGGATGGGGGGGTTCTTATTCTCAACAGTAGATGTATCTGTACACCACTTTCTTGCAAGCACGTTTTGTGGATTCTCTAATACCGCAACGACAGGAAACACGCGACACCGGCCTTGATCCAGTAGTCCTGGTCGGCAAACTGGATCTGCAAGTTGGTCTCGGAGACGAGCGAGTTCCGGAAGATGGTGGCTTTGTTTGACGGGATCTCGATCCAAAACACGAAGTTTGTCGAGTGGCCCGTGGTCGAGAGCGTTCCCGTGCGCGTGAGGATCTTGTACACGGGGCAGCGGTAGACGCCGCTCTGCGGGGACTTGCGGTCACGAATGGGCATCAAGTGGATGACGGGCATCTTGGAGAAGAGCTCTTTCGGCAGTGGATCCGTAAGAGAGTGATCGTGCTTGTCCCACCGGGCGCCTTCGATGAATAGTCCTGTCATGAAGCAGCCGCCTTGTGTGGGTTTTGCGTGGATCTCGTCTTGCACTTGAGGTACCATGATGAAGTCAAAGGAAAGCGAGTCGATCGGCAGGTTAAACTGACGCGCGTGGTTCTGCAGAATACCAGTGAGAAAACCCTGCGGGAAGAAAAATCCAGGGAGCCAAAACACCGCCGGAATGCCGTCGCGAACCCAAGTGGTGAGGAACCTCAGACGCTCCATCAGATCGTCGACCCAAGCGTTCAGCGCCTTGAGCGATGGATACGACTTTTTCTCCCATTGGATAGGCACCTTCTGATTGAATATGGCGTTCGACATGGCTTCCAAGTCTGCCGACATGACGACGAGGCCTTTCAGCGCCTTCTGTAAGTTGGGGAGCGATACCTTCATCACGCTGAGAAGGTTGTTGTAGCGCTGTACCTCCTGGACAAGCACCGTGTTCATCGACTCTTCGTACATCACAGGATACCGGATGCTGATTGACTCAACCTCAAAGAGTGGTGGGAGCCGCTCTTCGATCGCCTTTGCCTGCTGCTCGATAATGCTCTCGCGCGATTGTCCGCCCCCTGAAGACACACGAGGCTGCAACGCCAAGATGATATCGAACATGTTGAACGTTTCAGCCATTGCGCACGTGATGTTCGCGTTTTCGTGCATACCAAACACCTCTGGCTCAGGGTTCAGGGGCAGTGTGTCGATGTAAGTCATGTAGCTGTTCAGAGGGTCGTTTGGGTCCGCACGAGGTGAGAAGTACAAACCACTGCGTGAGAACTTGAACTCATCCTGCAAGATTTTGGCGTTAAAGAAGCCTTCTAATATCACATCGATCGTGCGCATGTCCTTGTCGTCGGTGACGCGCCCACCATAGTTCACGACGGAGGTCATGACGCACAGAACCTTAAAAGGTACTTCATCGTAGAAATCAAGGAACATCTCGAGCTGCGCACGACTGATATCGTAATCTGTGTCGTTGAAGGCGTAGGGAATATTCCAACCCAGTGGACCGAAACGTTTGCGTTCAATCACGACGGCGTGGAAGAAGCTCAGACCGAATAGAAGCTTGCGGAAGTTATCGGGCTTGGAAGTCGCCTCAAGTGACTCGTTTGTGAGCTTGATATACGAGTTCTTCAAGTTGGCGCGGATTCCTTTGGGCGGTTCCTTAGTCATCTTCACTCCGTTTTGAAGAACGGACGTCGGGAAAGAAGACGAAGGCCGACTCGTGAGCCATAGTCGAAAGTCTCGGTGGGTGGCGTCTGGGTTGATCTCATCACAAATGCGCTCAAGCTGCGTCATCCAGCTGATAGCCAAATGGCAGTTCTGGAGTAAAACCCACTTTCCGCTTGTGATAGCGTCTTCAATCATCTTGGCAGCGATAACCCCCTGGCCTTGCCCCAAGGATATCGAGTTCAACTTGCGGTTCATCTTCATAATCTCGGCGAATGCGAGGAGTTCTTTTGCTGGATCAGAGCCGGTAGACAGCACAAAGATGATCGGTGTAATCACGGTAGAGTCTGCGAACGAACTCGCCAAGTCAAATGGTGGCGGCTCGATGTACCGCCGACCGACGTGTTCCACTACGAAGTTCTGGATAGCTTCCGTCATTCGATCCGGCCGAATGCAACGTAAGATGCACATTTTCTGGAATGAGTTCAGCGATGACTCCAGGTTTGCTGATGGGAGTCTCTCGAGATGAGGATCCGCCGAATCAAAAATGCGACGCCACAAGGATGCGTTGCCTCGGACACTTGCTAGGAGGTGTTCAAACGCTGGAAGAGTAGAGAGGGCGCAGATTTCTCGCCACGTGCGGTCTTCAATCCAGCTCGGATCCGGGTTTGCCGCATCAGCAGTGCTAGGTGTCGATCCTGAGATGAGAAACCGCCACTCGAGCCCATCGATCTTGTTGGCACCTTGTAGCAACTTGATGGTGAGCAGAAATGAAAACAGAAGCTTGTGTTCTTCGAAGAGCGAGCGGCAGATGTTCCGATAAAGCGAGTACGTCGCCGAGTCGTTCAAGTTCGCGAAACGTTCTTCCAAGTGATCACTCTCTTTTGCTGACCGAATACTTTTAATGAAAAGAGTCACAAACCACGGCAGCGAATACTGGTACATCGGATCGACCAACGCAAGGTCAGCGATACAGAAGAACAGTAGCGACGCTCGGAACGCAACACCTCGATACCGCTCTCGGGATTCATCGATCGCTCGTTCAGTTACCTCAGCTTCTGCCATCTTCTCATTGATATCTTCGGATGTGATCTTGGCTTTCCCTAATGTGTCGATAAGTTCGGTATCATCCAAAATGTTTCCCTTGGAGTTTGCAAGCATGTACAGGATTTTGTTCTCAATCTCAACCAGCTCGGCTTTCATGCGCGCATTGGACACCACAAGCGAGTTCTTTTTCTCAGCAAGCTCGGGCATCTCTTCCTGAACCACTACACCAAGCGCTTGATCCTCCAGGCCCTTTGGTGTAATGGTGAAGTTCAGTAATGTGACTTTCACAGAAGTTTCTGGGGGGTAGTGTGGATTTGGTAGCTTCGTTGTCATGAAGAACCGGAACGATGCATTGTATGGCACTGTTGAATCGCCAATCTTCATCATGAGTTGGCCTCCTTGCTTAAACTTGCTCTGCAGCAGCACAGGTTCGAGCGTGGCGTCGAGTGCTTCCAGCACGTTTTCAAGGAGGATCCACTTTCCAAATCTGACGCCATTCTCGAGTGTTTTCAGAAAGCCTTTGTCGGTCAGCTTGATAACGTCGATTCCGTTTTCAGACGCGTCTTTTCCGAGATTTTTGATGAACCGATTGGCTTGGCCTTGCGGGTCGATGAGGAGAGGCCACCGTCTAGCTCGCGCAATAATAATGCCGTTCTGAACTGACACGTTGTCTGACGGCAACCCCGCTATCTGCCACTGCCGCACTTTCACCGGATCTGCCAGCGTCGTGATCACATTGCAACCTTTCGAGTGCGGAATTTCAAGCTTCTGTAAGGCGGCATACCACTCGTTTACGCAAGCCTCGCGAAATTCACTTGTGAACGTGCCAAGGTAGCTGATCGTACCTGCAGAGATAACTACATCGCCAATCAGATTGACGTAGTCATGACTCAGCTGCCGAATCGTCGCTGCCCATCGTGTTTCCTCGCCACCAAGAAGGCCAATCAACTTCAATGCTGACTCTAATCTAATTTCGCACTGCCGAACATCACGCACCAGCTGATCCTTCTTGTTCACGGCGTTGTTATAATTCCGTTCAAGCTCCCCCAGACGGTCAACGACTGCCTGGAGACGCCCTTTTGCATCTGCTAGCACGCGCATGGTGACATCTAGCTCTGCTTGGGCCGCAGCCAGCGCGATTTTCTTGGGCTCCACCATCTTAGCGATGTTGTGGTACGTGTGCATCGCGCGCACCCACATACAAATCGCTTCACATGCAACGCTGGCTTTCCGCACGGCTGGGGGTGTGAAGTCTTCCATCTCGATGTATCTGTCCAGCTCCTGGATGATCTTCTCGCCGATGTTGTCTTTGTCAAACTTAATCATATCCTCCATGAGCTTCTTGGCGTTTCCGAGGATAGTTTTCTGTGCACTCTCCCAGTAATCTTTGACTTTCTGGCCGGCCTTGTCCGGATCGTTTTTCATTGTCGGTTTGACGCCAAAAATGATACACGCTGCCTCCATGGTCAACTTCACACCGTGTGGCGGATTCTTCAGCGCCTTCACCTCGTCGATGTCTGACTTTTTTAGCCGATTCAGACACTGCACTGCAGCGTCCAATGCTGGTAAGGCTTCGTCGAGGTCGCGCTGTGCATCATCTGCAATAGCCTTCGTTTCAGCGGCCTTTTTGTTCGCAACTTGCTCCTCTTTCTCGACGACGGCTTTCGTATCGTCTGCATCCTTTTTGTCGAGCGTGATCTGCTTCATCATCTCGTCGACTTCGATCTGTGTCTTCTCTAGCTGAGGCTTCAGAGCAACAAGCTGTTCTTGCATACCCGCGACTTGCTCCTTGGTTGCGACAATCTTGTTCACACCGTTTTGTAATCGACTGCGCTTCCCTTCAACCTCTTCTCGCTTGACAAGGAGCACCGACTTGAATGTGTAGAGGAGTTCCAAATAGCTTGTGGGGGTCACGTAGTTGTATCGCCGTAGCTTGTCGTAGAACTGCCCTGATGCTTGCTCCACGTTCTGGTGAATCGTCTGGAACATACTGACAACGGCACCGGTATCCATATTCGACCCGCTTCCAGGTGCACCGTTCAGCTGGAAATCTGCTGATGTGAGTGCACTCGCTGCCACAGACTGTAGTGCTTCTGCCGGCCACTCACTAAACCAATCGATGGTGCAGCAGTTTACCAATGATGGGAACATTCGGATCCGGTCACGAAAGAGATTGCCGAGTGGGCTCATGCATAGAACCAAGTGAAGGTTTTGCCGCACAAGAAGTAGATATTGTGCAAACGTGTTCAACTTGGTCGGTGGGATCTTCTTCTTCACGCAGTATGGTCGACAATGGTTACTGATTTGATCAATGTCTTCTGGGGCATACAGATTCGGTACGTCGCCACTGTTGAGCACGCTATTGATGTCTTCAAGCATGGCCTCGTGGACGATTTGCACGTCGGAGAAGAGGAACACGATAGGTTTCTCGTCGATTCCAGCCTTCATGAGGAACTTCTTCAGGTCATCACGCCACTCAGCAACCCCATATCCTTTGGTGATCTCAATCTGCGCACACGAGTATTCTGCCATGTACGCTGCTAGACGAGTCAATGACTGTCTTCCACTTCCTCCGACGCCAAGAAGAAGAGCATTTCCTTGGGGCTGACGGATGACTCGTGCTATCCGCGAGACGTGCTCAATAGCATTCATGAACATGACCAGGTTCATCGGCGCACTGCTTTCGGCGTTGTAGTCGTTCAAATATTCTTCAACTTGAGATTGCAGTTTTTCCACATCCGCGATTTCTTCGTATATCTTCGGATCTGCACCAGGAACCATATAATCACCAAAGAACAAGGTCTTGTTAGGATGAACACATTCCCATGCAGCCGCTGCTTGGGTAGCACCGAGGCGCTCGCCGAAGTGCTCAGCGACCTGCGACTTCAGCAACTCTTGGAACCACTTGTGATCTGCTGCTGTGGTGAACCGATCTTCGAAAACGCGCATATTCTCATGCACCCAGAGCCGCAACGCTTGCTCAAGTTTGACGATTTTCTTTGGATCACCCATCAACACACCTTGAAAAACTTTCGCGAGGTCACGTAAGTTGAAAGTGTAGTGCGACTTCGCAGGTGTAGGTAGTAGCTCCGCGATGACCGTGTTGTATATATGAATTGAAGCCCTCACCAGCTTCGTCGCGATCTCTGGTGGTTTGACTTCATCACCAAACTTCTGGAAGAAATTTGCAACGATTGTTTCGAACACGATCGCCTTGCTGTCATCAGACATTTCCGTGTATCCGACGATATTGAAGTGACGAACAAAGCGCTGTGTGATCGGATTGCGTCCACCACCCGGCGGTCCCATCGAGCAAACGAACACTACATCGATGATTGTGCGGAACTGAAGTAGCTTGCGATCGTACCAACCACCTTGATCGAACCACTGGCGCAAAATTTCGATCGGCGGTTGAGCAAAGTACTCTTCCTGCTTGGGCATGTTCAAGTCATCAACGTAGATGATAAAACGCTTTCCAGCGGTTGGCCCATACACTCCTTTGCGCCGCTTCTCCATCTTGGAGTCGATGAAATCCTGGGTCTGGTTTGCACTAGTCTGAGCTGAAAAAGACATTTTGAGGGGAATGAACTTGTCTGGGTCGGATTTCTCGAGGAATTGGTTCACATTCACAGTCTTCCCAGTACCTGTCGGCCCGACAACGAGCATGTGCACACCCTGAGTCAATGCTAGGTTCATCAGGAAGATCGAGCGCACCGAGTCACTCGTTGGCACCACCAGTTCTGAGAATGATGCATTTCCGTCTATGACGAACTTCGGGATCGTTTCCAGCCAAGGAATCCAAGCCTCCTTTGTAAGCTCAAACGAGTAGTCATACACCATTCCGTTGGGTGGAAACGCTCGCTTCGGATTGTTTCCTTGCATCTCTTGGCGCAGAAAAGCATCAAAACGGGCACGACCTGCATCATTACCGGTTGCGCCAACCGACCAAACCAGCGCAAAAATGAAGATGCTTTCGACGTTTCTCAAGAAGAAAGCCATGTGCTCAAGCTTCACATCTTTCTTCTCATCTCGTTTTAGTGGCGCGAAGAAACACTCCATGAGACGCATAAGGCTTTGTGCGAGATTTGAAGGGATCTGCGGTAGCCACTCCTTCACGTAGAACGACACAAACTGCAAGCACGGTCGAAGGTAGATGTCGAAAAGATGATGAAGAGCCATGGAGAAATCGGTGACGTTTTGCGGACCGACAATCTGAGGACCACCGATGTCGTGTATCAAGCCCTCAATCCAGCTGTGTATCAGAGGATCAAACCCGAGAGACGACGGCTCCATGTACACCATTCCTGTACGGCTCACGGTTGCCGGCGACGCAACTGAAAGATCTTCCACTTCAAACATCATGGTCATCTCGTTGGACATTTGAATAATCTCACCGCTTGCCAGGCATAGTTTCTTGTTGTCATCCAGCACGGTGTTCATATTCTCGATCCAGATCGCGTCTACCGGGCCATCAAAAATCACCCACTTACGGGCTGGTGTCGTGTCGTTCGCAGCCTCACGATATAGTGTGGAGAGGATACCATCTTGCCACTCATGTGTGTTTGCATCAAACTCCCCGTACAGTTGGCCCATCGTGATGGATTTCGGGTTCAGCTGATATCGCAAGACGCGCTCGTATGCTTGGCCCACTTCACCAAGTTGCTTGAGCTCAGTAAGAGCCTCCGCGAGCACGTTCAAATTCGACGACTTACCACCGCCGGTTGCACCGACGACCATCAGCCCGTGACGTACACAAAGCGTCTCGTACAGCTGTTGGACCTTCAACATGAAGAAAGGATGCGCTTGCAGCTTTTGCTTCTCCACTGTGAGCTTCATCACTCGAATCAATGCACCAAGATTTAACTGCGGCTTAGCCTTACCAGGGAACAAGTCGTTGATGATACCACTAAAGAGCGGAATATCATGTGCCAAGAATTTGGGCAGATTGACGTCTTGTAATGCCCGCAGGAGAAGCACTTCTTCGTCCATATCTGGGTCGGATCGTTTGTAGTTGCCTGCGGCAGTGATTACCGTCTTCACTGCACGCATACCATAATCGTAGTGCGACTGCGATGATAACTGTTCAGAGCACAGCTTGAAGGTTGTTACCATCTTCGCGCCACACTCTTTTGCCTTCTCGTAGCCATACGCAAAGAACATGATTTCACCGATCATAGCGTAATCTGGGACCATCATAGCAACCGGTCTGAAAAGTGCTGCAAGCGAGTCGGGGAGATCGGATCTTCCAGCATAACCAGGGTTCATGGTAATGAAAACACCGAACTGTGGGTTCACTGCAATGTCCGATCCTTCAAAGACGATACGTTTTTCGCCTGCACGAATTGCAAGCTGGATGGTAATCACTTGCTGGCCGATCACAGACAGGACTTCGATGTTAATACGATTGAACTCGTCGAAGCACGCCCACGCTCCGCAAGCAGCAAGACCCTTGAAGAATTTTCCCATGGCAATGTAGTCAAGTCCGTCGGAGCAGTTGAACACGACACATTGCTTTGCCAGAGCCTTCGCCAAATCTTTCGTGGTCTCAGTCTTGCCCGTACCAGCTGGTCCAGCTGGTGCACCACCCAATATCATCTGCAGTGCAGCCATCAGTGTCATGTAGCATTTATCTGTCAGCGGCGTGATCACGAGTCGGAACGAGTTGCCAAGGTATTCGTAGCCGTACGGTCGGCGAGCGCTGACCATATCGGCGAATAAGTCGTCTTCCCAGTAGTACCGCAATTGACTGGACCACATGAAATCTTCTTTGGAGCTGACCTTGTTATGTACGAGTCGGGCTGTGACGTCACGAGCGTGCACGTCGATGACTGTGAGAGCACCAACACTCACACGGGCAAGCTTATCCAAGGGACCACGGACCATCTGAACCATGTCCGCAAGCTGAGATAGCTGGCGCTCCATCATCTTCTTGACACCTTCACTTCCTGACGCCGCCATTTGCTCTTCCATTTCTCGAGTCCAATGAAACTGGCTGCCGTTGAGCACACACATTCCTGGCCACTTTTGGATCCATTTTGTTCGCGAGATCTTGGTATAGTCTTGAATAGATTGAAACGTCACGTCCCGAATCGATAGCCTCATCATGTCCTCCACCTCTGTCATCCAGTGTTCAACATTTTTGTTGACAGGATTGACAGGCTTGGTCATCGCCACTTTTTCACCCTCTGCAGAGATCATAGAAGTGATCGTGAGGTCCTCCTGGAACTCTACCGATACTACACCTTCAAAGCACTTCTTCAGGTGTGGTTGAACGAGCTTCACATCTTTGCTTTCAGAAAGAATCGATAGGAGCTCTTCATTCGACAGGAAGTAAAATCGGCTAAAAGCGGAGCGCTTGGTCTCCAAGAAGTCACTCAAGCCCTTTTGTACTTGCTCGAGGAACCGGTTGCTCTCTTGAAATCGATCCAGCAGCTTTTCGTTGTTGCAAAACGTGATTGCAAGCGGCTTCTGCTTTGCAGCAGCTAGAGTCTGGCGCCAGTTCTTGTCAACGGTCGCAAATCGTTTTCCTTCTGTCGGCAGTTGCTTGTTGATATCAGGTGAATCAAAGATCGGTTGTAAGTAGAGCCAACTCCGTTGCACCTGTATCCACTCATCAATCACTTCGGAGACAGTGATCAGCGTTCGTTCCCATCTGTTGATACGCTCCTCAAATGGCTTTTTGAACGCGGAGAACTGCATCGCTTGCGTTGTTGTGATTTGTTCGTCGAGCATTGCTTGGATCTCGTCTACACTCTTGAGAATGTAGGTCTCAGTCTCGCGATAGTCGATGATAGTGAGGTTCACGCTCTTCCAAGCGTCTTCCATGGCGTTCAATGTCTTCTCAATCTGGTATTCTTTTCCAGCAGTCTCGCAAATGCGCGCAATGGTCTCCAAATGCTTCTCAAGTCCGAGCTCGAGCACGTAGCTCAACTTCATTCCTCGGTCGGGCCGGAATGTCATCTGAATCTCTTGGTTCATCTGGGTCCAGTGCCGATCTTGCATACCTGGGTTTCGAAGAGACAAGATCAATGGGACGTGCGGTCGGAATGCGGCAATTTCGTCCTTGATCATACTTGCGATGTCGGTACACCCCTTGACGCCAAGTTTCTCAAACTGCTTCAGAGCCTTCTGAATCATTGCCCAGTTTGTCTCTACAAACGTCTCAATTTCTTCGCCATTAATGTCGAGAAAAGCACCGTCCATCCACTTCTTGTGCTCTTTGAGCCATCCATTAGCTGTCTTCCACAACATTGAGTACGGCTCAAAATCTCGTCGGATTTTCTGGATTTCTTCGTAGTCCGTAATCTCGTGCCCGAACAACGACTCACGAGAATTGAATAGCCTTGCGTCTTCATCAGCCTTAGCAATTTTCTGCTCGATGTTGATAACGTACTTGTAGACCTGATCAAGACGAGCAAGATCGGTGTACTGCCGAAAACCGTCGACTTCGTTGTGAAGGACACGAAGTGACTCGTTGAACTCGACCTGCTGGTCCTTCATTTCATTCGAGAACTGCGTTTTTTGCATCTGCAAGATGTGTGTCATGCGCTTGACTTGCTCGTTGATTTGGTTTGGGCACAATCGGACACGCCAAATGGTCATGAAATCTTCTCGGTCGTAATGGTACTGGAAATTGTCCAAGACGAGTCGAAACTTGACGAGGAGTTGACTCTGTGTGAGTAGAGGAGCTAGCTGCTGGGGCACTCCTTCCAAGTATGCATTCATGTCAGTCAATTCCTCGATGTTCTGCGGCACCTTTTGCAGCTGGCGGTTAATGCTTTCGAACTTCTCGAGCAGTTCCTTAGCGAGACTCGTACAATTCTTCAGCTGCCAATCAAGAAGTTTTTTTGATAGCCGTCGATGCTTGTCAGCAATCAACGTCCGGATACTCGCACAATTAACTGAATACATCCCAAGCTCTACACTGCTGGCTGGAATGAGATCCTCAACGGTAACCGCTTCATGGTAATGCTTCTTGATCGCCTCTTGAATCATGGCGAGGTTTGGTGGCTTCTGCTGTTGGAACTCGGCGAGGTAGTCGTCTTCGTTCAGGTTCATGAAGGGAATAAATTGCTTGTACTGTTGCAGATAGTCACGAAGAGGGATTTCTGCCTTCTCCATAAACGCTTCAAGCTCATCCTTCAATTGAACCACCCAATCTTCACTTGCACTCACGCAAGGTATGCACGGATGGCTGCTCCAGAACAGTTTGTTCATCACCACTTGCTCGACTTGCTTGATGTTCTTCAGATTTTCAAGCATTTTTATAAATATGTCAAGCACCGTTGACTTGAACGTCCCAATGTTCGTGCTGAAAGAGAACACACGACCGAGTCTTGGCTCCACAGGCAAGAACGGGCAGGTTTCCGATGGATCGTCAGGATCTTTCGGTTTCCACGCGGCAATCTTGGCAGCTCCAGCCTCGATTTCCTCATTGTTGATCACATACATCTCCGTGGAAACACTCAAGTTGACTGTGAAGAGCGACACCGGTGATAGAAGCTGACGCTGGAGGCACTGGTATTGCCATTGGATATCACCGAGTGCGATGCGATCGAGATCCGGTGGCGCCACAAAGGCAGTCTTCGCATCGATGATGTGCACAGCTCCGCCGGCAGAGCGCTGAATGTAATCTCGAAACTGGTGGAGAGAATGGTCCGTAAGATATCGCAGGGTGTCTTTCATAGCAAAGTTGACTCTGCGAAGCAGAGACCGAAGCTTGCTGAACTCATAAGTGTCTTGACGGGTTTCCTGGAGATAGTACCAACCCTTCCCCACGTTTGCTAGGGACGTTCGGATGATCGCGGCAACCTTGTTCGGCCACTCTTCGTTGATTGCCTTGAGCACCACACGCTCCAACGCTTGCTGACGTTGTTGAAACTCTTCCAATTTCATACTTCGTCCCGGCTTAACTGCGAACAGTTCAAGCTGTAGTACGCGATAGCACTCCTCATTGACCTTGATGAGAGAGGAGAGCGCCTCTGGTGACGTGAGGAACGTCTGGAACGAGAAGCCAATAAACTGATCAGCGTAATCGACTGGAGTAGCGCTTAGCTTCGTCGTCGAGCACACGATTCTTGGGCATGGTGTGGGCGGTTGTTCTTCCTCGGGAGAAAGCAAGCTACCGAAGACTTCTTGGTTCCGACCCATTTTGTGATGGTATTCCAGCACAATCTTGCACATCGTGCGGAGATAATCAAGTTGGATCTCATGGAGCACGCGCGTCGTATCAGGGATGCGATGGCCCTTGCCATGGAATGTACCGGTGGCAAGACGAACAATCTTGTTCAAGCTCTCATTGCCCAGCTTGTGTAGCTCTTCGACGGGCATACAGTCAACGTAGAAATTCTTGCGGAGTGCGTTTTGTGCCTGCAGTCGCCGTAAGTGTGCGGCCATGTAGCGATCTGCAAAGTTGTACGGGTCCTCCATCTTGAAACAGATATCCAAACGGCGAGCGTTGTCGACAACCTCTGCCTTCTTGTTGCGTTGGAAACGCACAGAAAAATGGAGCGTCTTACTGTTGTAACCAATCACGTGCGCATCACACCAGAAACTGGAGAGCCCTCGAACTGTGTAGAGCGCGGTGCACGGGATCTCCACAGCGTTGTCTGACCTTCGCGCCAACCGGATCCAGTCTTCAGGAGTGTGGATCTCGTAGCTCTCGTCGTCAAATGTATGGAGACTGAGAGCTTCCAGAATGGTCATCGCGGGTTGACTTGTGTCTTGAGCGATTCTCTGGTACATTGGAGACTTGTGGAACGCATCCAAACGCTCGCGCAGCAATTCACCGACATTCACTGACTCATACAATCGTTTCTTGCGTTCGACTTCGACTTCCCGGGGCGGCAGATCCGCTACGCGCTGGTACGGCACAAACACCTTGGGCTCGATCTCGCCTTCTTCCTTTAGCGCCGGGTCGACCTCACCGACCACATGGCCGCCGCCAACGGAGAAGCCCATGGGCAGTTGCACATACGACGCCGGCGAGTGGATCGCGACGTTCTCTTTGAGCGTCGCGGGCACCATGGCAGCTTTCGTGGGCGACGGCTTGAGCGGCGAGCCGCCGCCGTTTACGAGGAGCGCCCCCGAGGACTCGAAATTCACGATGCCCACAGGTACCTTCATGGCCTCTTTCGACGGGCTTGTGGACGGCGCGAGCTGCCGCGAGACGTCAACGACCTGCGTCATCTCATCCAGCGCGTCAATATCCTGCGGCCTGCTGCTCCGCCACAAAACGGGGAAACCAGCGCGTACCTCTCCGTCGCTGCCGTGCTGCATAATTCGACCAACGCGCGGGACGAGGGAAACGTCGGGCCCGTGTGTTTCGCCACTTGCTTGCCTGGGTGTCGGATAGGTTTCCCTCTTGGCGCGGCGCGGCTCGCGGAAGGTGACTCTTCGAGAGGGCAATGTGGGTACCATCACTCTCGTCGTATCCCTAATGCGTAACCAGGAAGAGTAACCGGCAATGCGCCGGCAGCGTCAACCGAGATGGCGAGCGCAACACGCAACATGCGATCCGCTGCGCCTCGAGCCGGGCGGCAGCTTCTTGATCTGCAGTGGTGGGGAACCAGCACAGACTCGTCAAGCTCACTCTATCAGTCTAAGTAAGACTCACGCGCGGCCTCGCACGTGTGCTGATCGTTCGATCCCTGCGGGAACCTTGCCCGCTCCGATGACGGGCCCCCTGACGCCTTGTCTCCGCCGCTCTACCGATACGTAGCCCGTCTCGAAAAGTTCAGGATGTCGCGCGGTGCGCGGTCGCGCTGGAGGAGCAACGACAGTCGCTACAGACGAACACGCCGTCACTGCCTCTCTCGCCGCCTCTCTCCCTCTGGCGCGCATCGGTCGAGGTCGCTTGCACACACACACACACACACACACTCACACACTCACACACACACAATATCAAACTCGCCCGCAGTAGCAGGTAACCCAACCGCCGCTTCACGTGGCAGCCACAGCCGCGTTTCGCGCGCGATGGGCGCCATTCTCGCTTCATCTTTGGTCGAGTTCTCGCAAACTTGAGAGCGGGAAAACCCGGAATCAAATCTGTACGTCCTTTTGATTGGACAAAACTTTGATTTGAGCCATCCCTGTCTTGATTGGGTCAAAATGTATCCACCGGAAGCTCCGCCAACCGACACTTGGACACAAACGCGATTATGCCGACGGCGGCGCCACCACGTCGAGATGACGCGCGCTGGCAGTTCCTGCGCGAATGGTGGGAGGAGCTGCGCTCGCCGGCGCCGCCCATGGTCGAGGGCACGCCGTCCATGACCGGCCAGAGGTGCGGCTACGGGCGCATGCGCGTGTTCCCGCCGGTCCAGGACACACGCGCCGAGGAGAGATGGGCGGTGCAGCGCGACGCGCTGGAGCTCGTCACGCTGCTCTCGCACGTCGACGCGCCGGCGTTTCTGCGCATGATGCGAGAGTTCTGCGTCCCGAACCATGGCACCGAGTCCGACTGGCGCGATTTCCCCGACGACGAGGACTTTGAGGCGCCGCTGGCTGTGGATATCCGCATCGAAGACGATATGCTCGAGGAAGGAGACACCACCGAGTGGGCCGAGCGCGTACTCGCCACCTTGCTCGCGCCGGTACCTCTCTCCATGCGGACGCGTCGCTTCCGCAACGCGAGAAAGGAGTTGCTCAATTACGTGACGTCTGACCAAGAGCGTCAAGTCCTCGAGGCCAACTTCGTGGTCCCTGTTCAAGTGGGCATGTGGGTAGGCCCACCGGTGCCAGCCATCGCAATCGTTGAGAAGCTTGCAGGACTGCAGCAGCAGGTGCAAAGTGCCCACGATGAATCCAACGAGAAAATGGAAGAAGCTCGCCGCGCGGCGCTACGCGTGTTCCCGTTTCGCCTCAAAAGCGTCGACATGGTCGCAGACGACGAGACGCTGTCTCCAGCGTTCATGAAGAGCGTTCATCGGCACGTCATGGGCAACACGATCAAGCTGCGCGATGCCATCGTCCGCGCTTCGGATCTAGACAGCGCCACGCAAATCGATCGCCATGGCTTTGCTCACTACGTCACCGCAATGTGCGCACCAAGTGGCCAGTCCGTTATATACGACATTCCGGACCGGACGGGCGCGAAGGTGGTGCGTGTCGAAGCCTCACTGGGTCTGTTCCCGTTTGTGCAGTTGTGTTCAGCACTCACGTTCTCCAAGGGTGTTCAAGAGCTCGTCGTTGATGATATGCTCGAGCTACCGGACGACATGTCGCGACGTCAGCGCTGGGCGATGATCCTCTACGCCGTATTTTCTGCGGAGGCAAAGAACGACATTTATCGTTTGAATCTCGGCGATTTTGAGCTGACGGACGGAGACTTGGCGTGGATGAAGGCGCTTTTTGAGGCGCATGACCCAATTGAGCGGCTCCTGCTTTATCAGCTTGCTGAAAACCCGTCGCCTACCGACGTAACGACTCCTTCGGAACGGATTATCGTCAAGGCGAACGCGACGCTCCATGTATGCCGAGGTCACCATCAGCTTTTCGATGTCCGGACACCCGAGTCTCTCACATTTTACGAGTTTCGCAGGCAGGGGGCTGATGTGGAAGTGATCGCCCCGGCGTTCGGTAATGCTGTTGTTCCAAGAGAGCACATATCTCGTGTGGAGCCCGTCGACCGGCGGACTCACAACTGGTGGAACTTGGAGTCACATTCGATCAAGTCACTTGAAATCCGTTCTTTCGGAGAGGAGGACGATCCTGACCACGTGAGCCGAATGCGGAATCTGGGTGGGTTGCTCGGTATCATTGGTCGACCGCTCGAGGAATTTAGCTTGCTATGCGACCTCCCCCAGCCTCAGGAGCTGCTCGACATGGTCTGGCCGGCTTGCGTGAACCTGAAAAAGTTGGAAATGTATTCTCCAAACTTCCAGAGCCTGCAGTACCTGGTGGACGCATACGAGGACGGTACGTGCAGCATCCAGTCGCTCTATTTGGAGGAGCTGCGTTTAGTGGATGCCTCCAGCATGGAGCTCTTTATCGCTACGCTTGCAGATCCAACATCAAGGATGGCGCGCACGCTCTTAGAGCTACGACTCATGATAAAAGACGACAACGAAGCGTTTGCTGCGGGGCAGCATTGTATTGCGCTGGCGAAAGCTCTTTCAACGAATGAGACGCTGAAGTATCTCTCTGTCACTGGTGAAGCCGAGTACTACGCCGATGTAAAGCCTCTCTACGACCAGCTCCATAACTCTTGGATTCCAGGATTTGTATCGCGAGACCTCTTCCCATTGAGCTGCAAATGCGCCTTCCTCAGCGTCGTCGAGAAGATGAATGGTCGAGATCATACCCAAGGTCGATGCGCTGGTGCATCAAGTATCGCGCAGCTCGATAGTCGAGTTTTGTCTCTCATATTCGAAATGTCGGGGAGCCCAAAGAGAAGAACAGTCATACTTCGCCGGAGCGAGTAGCGAGAAACCGAAGTAGCAAGCAGACTAAGTTCATGGAGATGCGTAGTACGGGTACTACTAGCACTACGAAATATTACTACTAGTAGCACGCTGGTGTGTTTCGAGCGAACAAGGACGGTCACGTTACAGGCGACGAAGATTTCTCCTATGCATGCGATATAATAAACTGCTTCGCTCTCAGCCATAATGACGGTGCAAATGCCTCATCGTTGATATTCACGTGTTGGTGATGTGTGTCTGTGTGCTAACAATACTACTTTCAAATCGCATACGAAGGGAGAGAACAACCAAGACCCTGTCATCGGTCCCGGTGGCAGGTGCAACTCGCACCGCTCAACCAGCTAATTGAGCGTGGCCCACGAAACTGCAGTCATGACGTCCGACCGCAAGGGGCACGCACTCTGCTGGGAGCCTGCTGCAGAGGGCAAATCGCTTAGGTGATGACGGTCGGCACCTTGCGGCCAGTGTGCTTCTCGAGGCTCGAGAGCTGGAGGCCAACAGCAATGAGCGGCGCGAGCGCCGTCGCCGCGTCCTGCGCGAGGTTGCCCGACGGCGCTTCGTACTTCTCAATGTACATGCGCACGGTCGCGCCGGCCACACCCGTGCCCGAGAGACGGAACACGACGCGCGAGCCGTCCTCGAAGATGTAGCGGATGCCCTGGTTCATGGACACGCTGCCATCCACGGGGTCAAGGTACTCGAACTGGTCGGCGATCTTGATCTTGAAGCCACTGAACTCCTTGCCCACAACGCCCTCAAACTTAGTCATCTCGGCGAACATGGCCTCGGCGCCAGCCTTGTCCACGTTCTCGTAGTCGTAGCGGCAGTAGTAGTTGCGGCCGAACTCCTTCCAGTGCGAGCGCACAATGTCCTCGACAGTCACGAGCTTGGCACCGTCCGTCTGCTTGGCAGCCAGAATCGAGAGCCACGCGAGCGCGGCCCACATGCCGTCCTTCTCGCGCACGTGGTTCGAGCCCGTGCCGAAGCTCTCCTCACCGCAGATGAACGGCGTGTACTCCTCCTTGCCGTACACCTCACCCGAGTCCATGAGGTTGCCGAAGAACTTCCAGCCCGTCGGCACTTCGAAGAGCGCGATGCCGAGCTTCTTCGCGACAAGGTCGACGGCGCCGCTCGTGGGCATCGAGCGGGCAACACCGCGCAGGCCGCCCTTCTTCTTGAAGAACGGGATGAGGTTGGCGTTCGCGGCAATGATCGCGAGCGAGTCTGACGGCGTCACGAAGAAGCGCGAGCCGAGGATCATGTTGCGGTCGGCGTCGCCGTCCCAGGCAACACCAAAGGCCGGCGGCTCCTGCGGCTGGCCGAACACGGGCAGACCCTTGTTGTCGACGCCCATGATCTTGATGAGCTCCTTGGCGTACGTCAGGTTCGGGTCGGCGTGGCCGCCGTTGAAGTCCTCCTTCGGCGTGCCGTTGATGAGGCTCGAGAGCGGGGCGCCGAGCTCCTCCACAAACACGCGGTGCGCGTACGGGCCCTGCACGCCCCACATCGAGTCGGCCACGAGCGAGAAGTCGTCGCGGGCGAGTAGCTTCTTAATCGCCTCGAAGTCGAAGATCTTCTTGAGCAGCGCCACGTGGTCCTCGGTCGAGTCGAAGACCTCGATGACGACCGAGCGGCTGCCGTCGTCGGCGTTCACCGTCGTCTTGCCCACCTTGGTGGTGTCGACCGTCGGGAAGTCCTGGGCGATGTTGATCGCGGCGATCGTCTTGGTGTTGTTGAAGATCTCGTTCGTGACCTTCTCCGGCGCGGGGCCGCCGTTCTCGCAGTTGTACTTGATGCCAAAGTCCTCGTCGGGACCGCCCGGGTTGTGGCTAGCACTGAGAATGAAGCCGCCGAACGCGACGCTGCCACCCTCGCGCTCGCGAATCACGGCCGATACAGCGGGCGTGCTCAGCAGACCGTCCTTACCGATCCAGAAGCGGTCGACGCCGGCGGCGACACCAAGCTTGATGATGACTTGAATCGCGTCCTTGTTGAAGTAACGGCCGTCACCCGAGACCACGAGCGTGCCGCCCTGGACGTCCTTGGGCGGGAGCGCGTCGAAGACCGACTGCACGAAGTTGTGGAGGTAGTGGCCCTCCATGAAGGTCTTGGTCTTCTTGCGGAGACCCGACGTGCCCGGCTTCTGGTCCGCGATCGGTGCCGTCTTGACGGCAGTTACCTTGAGCGGGCCAAGACCCTTCTGCTCCGTGAGGTCCACGGTCGTGTCCTTGTAGGTGCCCGGGAGCACAGTCTTCTCCTCGCTGCTGTTGTTCACGACCGTGACTGCGCCCTCGAACACGACACCCGGCGCGAAGCCGACCTTGCCGGTGATCTTGAGGCGGTCACAGTTGACAAGCGACGGCACGTTGCCACGAAGCGCGGCCTCGAGCTGCTGCACCAGCTTGAAGGCCTTGCTGTCGAGCGCGACGATCGGCGCAACGCCATTGCGCTCCGGCGCGATGACCGGGCGGTAGTCCTCCGTGATCACGTAGGCGTCCGAGCGCAGGAGCAGCAAGTCGTCGCACTTCTTGACGGGCGCGAAGCGCGTGCGCGGCACGCACACGGCACCAGCGCCGTCGAAGCATTCGATGGCGGCACCCATGGCCGTCTCGAGCTGGAACACCGGGGTCGAGCTCGAGTCCTTCGGGTCCACAGTCTTGGAGTTCTTGATCATGGGGAGGCGGATCACACCACCCTGCTTCTTGAGCTCCTCGGCGAGCTTGTCGAGGCGGATCCAGAGGTTGTTGGTGTTGAAGGAGCGGTGCTTGTTGATGTTCTGGAAGTGCACCTCGTCGGCCGACTCACACTGCGCCGACTCACGTAGGATGAGGCGGTCGTCCGACTTGCGCTGCGCCAAGTGGCCGCCCTTCTTGTCGTTCTCCGTGCGCTCGCAGCACTCCATGAGGAACGGCTTGCCCGACTGCGCGAAGTACGTGAGCAGCTCGAGGTCGAGCGTGGCACCAAGGTTATCCGAGTTGGACACGAACATGTACTTGACGCCCTGCGCGAGCAGCTTCTCGAGCTTGCCCGAGCCGGCGAGCGACGGGTAAAGGTCGCCGTGGCCCGGCGGGCACCACTCCTTGGACGGGTTCGTCGGGTTCGTGGCCGGCGCGAACGTCGCGGCGTCGACCTTGGGCACCTTGTTCTGGAGCAGCTCGAGGTTCTCGTCCTCGACGAGCTCCGGGTACTTGGACAGGTAGTCGAGCGTGTCGGCCGAGGTGCTGAAGCTGTTCATGAGCACGAAGCGCACGTTCGACTGGTACTGCGCGCGCAGCTCGGTGACCTGCTTGGC
>JAMFLL010000301.1:0-45478 GCA_027475725.1 Pythium rhizo-oryzae
CTTGAACTCGCCGCCCGTGTTCTCGAACGAGCCGCCGTCGCCCTTGGCGCCGAGCGCCAGCAGCTCCGGGCGCCGGCGCACGGGGCTCCAGGCCACCGCGGCGTTCGCGTGGATCTCCTTGAGCAGCGACATGGGGAGGCTCCCGTCGGATGCAGTAGTAGTAAGATGTAATGGGCGGAGCCCCTCGATCTTTTCCAGCGCCCCCTTCGGCCCGCATATCGCCCCCTCCCCCCCTCTCGGCGTAACTCATCTTCATTTGGCCAATGAAAAGCAGCCAAATCAGGTGTTTTCAGCCAATCCAGTATTGACACACACCGGTCCGCGGAACAGTTCAGTCGGCACCAGAAAAGGGTACCCGAAGGGTACGCTCGTTAAGTTCGGTTTCCAGAGGCAGGTGCAACTTGACTACCCGGTCGCCACCGCAGCCTCGCGCCCGCCGCGGTTCGCGCCCATTTTGAACCAAGGATGCGGCAGCGCGCGCTCTTCGCGGGGCTCTGCGTCTACGTGAGCCCGGACGCGCTCGCGGGCGCCGACTTCGCGCTGCTCGAGTGCTGTCTGCGCGACGGCGGCGCCGCGCTCGCCGCGGACGCGCAGGCCGCGAGCGTGACGCACGTGGTCTGCGCCGCGAGCGAGTACGCGCGCTTCGCCGACGGCCGTCGCGCGCGCTGCTACGCGGTCGTGCGCCCCGAGTGGGTGCTGCGCGCGTTCGCGCTGCAGACGCGGCTGCCCGAGCACGCGTTCAGCGCCGACCCGCGGCTCTTCTTCTCCACGCTCGCGGTCGCCGCCGGTTCGATCGACAAGGACCCGCGCAAGGTCATCGACGGGCTCATCGCGCACTTTGGCGGCCAGACCGTCGAGGACGCCGGCGACGCGGCCGGCGCCACGCACGTGCTCTCGCCCGACACGGCCACCACCACCACCACGGCCGCGGATGAGGCAGCGCACACGCTCTCGGACGCGCAGCGCGCGCTGCGGCTCGCGTACTCGGACGCCGACGTCGCGCGGCAGGTGGAGCTGTGGCAGCAGTGGCTCGACGAGCGCCCGGCGAGCCTCGACTTCTCGCTGCCCGGCTGCCTCGTGGCCCACGTGGGCAAGCGCGCGGGCCTGAGCGAGACCCACCACGTCAACTACGCGTGGATCGAAGAGTGCGTGCGCCGCAAGCAGCGCGTGGCCGAGGCGCCTTTCTCCCGACATCCCAAGGCCGCTGCCGCTGAAGACGAAAGCGAACTGCCCAACTGGAAAACCCGGCTCGACGTCAAAGTAGAGGACCTGGACCTCTCGAAGGTCGCGGCTGTGTACACGAACCCGCGCGCGGCGGCCGCGTCGGCGGCCACGGGCGAGCTCGCCGCGGTGCGGAAGGTCTCGGCGGAGCGGCTCGCGGTGATGCAGGAGACGCTTGCGGGCGCGATCGTGCTCATCGCGCAGCACATACCGACGCAGCTCAAGGAGCCCGTGTCCGAGCTGCTCAAGGCTGCCAAGGCCAAGGTCGCGAGCGTGCCGCTTGGCGACTCGTACCCTGACATAGTACGCAAGGTCGTGACGAACGCGTCCTTTGTGGTGTGTCGATATCAATCCGGGCTCGAGTACGAGGAGGCCGTGAAGCAAAAGAAGCAGATCGTGAGCGTGTATTGGGTGCTCGCTGGATTGGGTACGACCGTGTTCTTTGGCTGTGTGATGGGATCATTCCCATGCGTTTCTGACGGCAAAAAATGTTGGTCTTGTTTGTCAGGTGTTGCGAGTGATGGGGGTGAGCTGCGAGAAGCTCTGCTTCGGCCTGTAAAGAGTTTCGGTGGCGTTCCCGGCATGGAAAGCTTCGTGATCACTCTCTCCGGGTTCAACAGCCGCACTGTACCTACCCGCGAAGATGTGCAAATGGCCATCCAAGCGACCGGTGCGTGTGTGCTGCCTGTGCTATCGCGGTCTCATTCGAGCCACCTGCTCTGCTACGAAGCGAAAGGCGAGAAGTTCAAGAAGGCCCAGAGCTGGAACTTTGAGAACATCCTCAGTCCAGAGGTATGCGCTGCGCGGTGAAACGGACTGCTCACATCGTGTATCTCAACTGACCGTGGCTGATTTTTTGCTCGTACTCCGTAGTGGCTACTCGAGTGTCTAGTGCAGTGGAAATACGTACCTGAAGCTCCTTTTCGAATGACGAGTGGCGGGGAGAACACTGGTAAAACAGTATCCGAGTCGGCAGCAGTCGCCGCGGAGACAGAGAAAGAGGAGGCCACCGCAGCCGTTGCCCCGGCCGCCACTGCCTCTAGCGACGCGAAAGCTGCTCCGTCTCGGTTCGACGTGGACGATCTCCTCGACGAACTCAATGTGCCGACACCAACGGGCCAGGAAAAGCGTGGAGACGGCTCACTCAAGCTCGGAGCTGCTGCCGCGGAAGTGTCTGCCAAGCTCTTCGATACAACATCCAAAACGACTGGAAAGCGAGCGCAGCGCGGGAGCACTGGCGCCGGTAGCAACGACGCGCTTGATTCCAGTATCCCTGAAGACTTTGAGTTTCAGTTCGGGAAGAAAGCGAAGGCGAAAGGCAAAGGCAAGGGAGCTGATAAGAAAGTGGTGTTTGAGGAAGGAGTAGCCAAGCCGAAGCGGAATGCGAAACGGAAAAGCGGAGGTGGAAATACGGACGTGGAGCCTCAGCCCGAGCTGGATTCAACCATTGTCGCCGACGGAGACGATGCTCAGGACGCGAAAGCCGGAAAGGCAACTAAGAAGGTGGGTACTCGTCTGTCTTGTTCTCATGGAGTCTTTTGACCAGCGTATTGATGATCTTCTTCTCGCATCATACATAGCCTGCCGCGGCTACAGGGCGGAAAAGAAAGAGTGCAACTGCAGCACCCGTTGCACAGGACGACGCGACAGGCACAGCTGTGGAGGAGACTGAGGCCGCAAACAAGAAGAAAAAGACAACCAAGAACTCCAAAGAGACCGCTTCCAGTGCGTCAGCAACCTCTGCATCGAGTGGTGAGAGCAGCGATGGACGTCTCTTTCTGCTCACGGGCACGCGCGAAGAATGTGCAATCAATGAATCGATCATCCTCTCATTGGGGGGCAAAGTAAGCCAGGTCGCCGGACGCATTTACGACCCGAAGTGCACACACATCATCACAAGCGAGCTCAAGCGAACGGAGAAGTTTGTCGCCGGCTGTGCAGCTGGAAAGGTACGTCATTGAATAGCGCCCCAGCGTCGTGCGGACACACGCACTGACATACGCTTTTATCGCTGCTTGCCGTCTTTTAGTGGATTCTGAAGCAGTCATACCTTGAGGCAAGTTCCAAAGCTGGACGATTTGTAGACGAAGCAGAACACGAATGGGGCGCGAAAGAAGTGGATGTGGACGAGATGGATCCGCGCATCTGGCCGCCAGTCTGCTCTTTCTGGCGCAAGGCGCGCGCGGCCAAACCCTCGACGCCCGGAGCGCTCGACGGCTGGCGGTTCCTGGTGCATCCAAAGACGATCCCGCCGGCCGAGATGTGCGAGCGTGTCATCGCAGCGGCCGATGGCGAAGTGATCCCGCTGACAAGCGACACAGACCTGGCGGCCGTTGCCGCGTCGTCAACCAAGCAGAAGCCCGTGGTCGCGCTCGTCCACGCTGAGCTGTCGTCACGAGACGTGTGGCTCAAGAAGTTCAAGACAAGCAAAGTCCGGTGCATTAACGCGAGCTTCCTCATCGACTTCCTCACGAAGGACCAGACGAACCGGCCGAAAGTGGACGACTATGTGCTGCTGTGAGGCTCGAGGTGTGCTAATCCTCGAGCAGGTCTTCCTCGCCCTTGTATAGCTACAACGAGACACCGAAAAGAGACTGTGAATACAAACTACCATGACATGTCCCGCTACTTGTTTGTTCGCCGCGTACCTCCGCGAAGCGCGAGTAGCCGCCGACGAGCACCTTGACGTCGGGCCGCGGGTCGCCCTCGCCGATGACGCTACCGAGACGCGACAGAAAGCGCTTGGCGCACAGCGGCCCGCGCACCTGGCTCAGCATGCAGTGGAAGACGATCTGGCGGGCGGCGCGGAAGCGCTCGACGATCTCGTCCACGGCGTCGTCCTCGCGGAACTGGTACTCGGGGATGTTGACGGCCGAGCGGATGTGGCCGCCGGCAAAGTCCACGTCGCGCACATCCACCACGACCGGCGGCGGCGTCGACGGGCTGCGCAGCGCCGCCGCGAGCTCGGACGGCGCGATGTACCCGGGGCGAGGTTCCATGTTTGGTGGACGATCGCAATAACAAATGGTTCGGATAAGTGAGACCGTCGCCCACAGGAGATAAGTTACCGGTTTTAGAAGAGCGCACAGATCGAAAGGACACACAAGTTGGAATCAGCTCAGAGGCATCGCGATGGCCGACGACGCCGTCGCCGAGCTGCAGCGCCAGTGCGTGCGCGAGCTGGCGTCTCTGCGCGAGCAGGTACAGTCTGGTGCTAGTCGCACTTGCTTTATGTGTCGCCCAGTCCGCGTGAGGGACGTTGGCTTGGAGACTGACGATCTGCTCGTCTCGGCCTTGTGTTGATGGTGTGCAGTTGGACGAAAGCGAGGAGGAGAGGGAATTGTTGCGGCGCAAAGTGCGCGAGCTCACGGCGCACTTGACCGAGACCACACGCGAGCTAGCGCAGCGCGCGGCGCTCTTCAGCGAAGCGGCCGAGCGCGCCGAGCAGCTCGAGACGCATGTGAGCGACGCCAAGAAGGCGTTGCTGACGCGCGAGATGCGCGCCCACGAGCTCACGCAGCAGGTGCAGGCGCTCGAGAGCTCGCTGTGCACAGAGCAGAAGGCCAAGGACCACTGGGAGCGCGAGTTCATCGCTGCGCGGGAAGACGTCGCGCGGCTCGAGCGCCAGGTGGCGCAGCTCCAGCGCGCGCTCACGGACCGCGGCACCGAGGTCGGCGGCTGGAAGGCCAAGCTCAAACTGGCGACGGGCGCGCTCCACGAGCTGCGCGGCGAGCTCGAGGCACAGCGCGTCGCGGAGGCACAACTCAAGCAAGAGCTGGCCACACGCCAGCGCGAGCAGGTCGAGAGTGACCGGCGGTGGCGCGCGAAAGTGGACAAGCGCGACAAGGCCGTGGCGGCGCTGCAGCAGCAGCTCGAGGCGCTGCGCGACGCGCAGGCGGGCGTCGACGCGCGCGACAGAGAGATTAGCGAGCACGAAGCACAGTGGCGTGCAGCCGAGGCGACGCAGCAGCTCGAGCGGCGGCGACAGCTACTGGCGCTGCAGGAGCAGCTGCATCGTGCGAGCGAGGAGCTCGAGGGCGCGCGGATGCGCGACATGCTCGCGCAGCGCGAGCTGTGCCGGCTGCGCGAGGAGCTGCTGCTGAGCGAGTCGCAGCGTGCGGCCGAGCAGCGCCGCCACGAGCAGCAGCGCAAGGGCAAGGACAAGGAGATGGCGTTCGTCTGGCAAAAGTATGTCCACGCCATGGCCTCGCGGGGCGCGCCCGAGCCTGTGCGCGCGACGCGATAACGGTAGACACGGTCTCGCTTGTATCTATCGGCGTATCGCTCTACGCGCAGCGTGATTTGACTGAGGGTGATACACGCCATGCAGGAATAGCCACGGGCGGGTGGGCTGACTGTGAGGTGGCGGGGCCGTTTCGTTTTGCGTCAAGGCACAGGCAATATAGATGGGGCTCCCATTGAATGCCCCAGCAAGGCGAGGGCTTAGGGCTCCCGCGAGCTATCAATATTTAGCCGCCCAAGATAGCCGGCCAGCCCCCGTTCCGTCAAGCGCGGCGCGTGCGCCGTGGGCGGTGCCCGCCGCTCGAGTGTCTTGTCCGCCCCGCGCGCCACCACGGCTGCGCGCTGTTTCTCAAGCTTGGGCGGATTTCTGGCGGCGAGAGCTGCTCGGGGCATGCGCGACGGACCGGCGGGGGTGCTGTCTCCTCTGCGAGGGCGTCCGACGCGTGAGCGATTACCATGGAAGAGCTGGGCTTTTTCAACGAGCGCGAGGCCGAGTGCTTCGAGCGCGAGGATGTCATGGTGCGTGTGTGTGTGGGCCGAGCGACCTGTACGACAGGACACTGATGATGTGGTGTTCCGTTAGTCCCAAACGGACCTAGAGAAGCTCAATGTGGCCGAGGACATGCCGGAGATGGAGCGCGCGGAGCACCTGCTCAAGAGCGGTCTCGACAAGCAGAAGATCAGTGTGCTCGCGTCGCTGCCCAAGATCCTCGCGAGCAACAACTCCAAGGCCAGCCTCGTGACCGTGCTGGACTGCATCAAGGTCCGTGGCGCCCTGCCGCTGGACAGCTTTGCGCTGGTGACTTACCCGTTATACTCTTCCTCGCGCTCAGAATATGTGGCAAAAGACTGAGACCGACAACCCGGGCAACAGCGCCAACGCCGCGGTGCTGCAGCTCGAAATCTTCCAGGCGCTGGCTAACCTGGCGTGCGCGACCGTGGACGGCAAGGTGCTGAGCTGCCCGAGCGTCGGCTTCCACGAGGAGTTCACGCGCGAGCTCGAGGCCAGCGCCGAGGAGAAGAGCGACGCCGTGTTCCTGCTCACGGATGAGCAGATCGCCAAGCAGCTCGTGCCGTTGGCGCTCGACTTTGTGGGCGAGACCCACCAAAAAGACCTAGCCGAGGCGGCGTGCGCCGCCGTGATCGCGTCGCTGCCACGACTCGCGGGTGCGATCAAGAAGACCCAGATCATCCGCGTGGCCATGGAGAAGGGTGACGTCTCGCAGCCGCCCGGGGCGCGACTGATCTGCTGCTTGCTGCTGGGCGCCGTGACAGCGTTCAAGCTGCTCTCGGCCCAAGACATCGAGGGGCTCTACTTCCAAAAGGTCGGTGATCCGTGATCCCTAGTACAACCGTGGAGAAGACCCAACTCACTGGGGCGTGGTTGATAGATGATGACGCTGTGCCAAGACACGGACGCCGAGGTGCGGAGGTGCATGTGCGTGCAGCTGGACGGCCTCGCGCGCACCGTCGGGTACGTTACTGCGTAGTAGTGTTCATGTTCGACGCGCGATCTGATAGCTTTTGACCTGCCAGTGAAGAGAAGGCGTGTGGCGAGCTGCTACCGGAGCTCCTGGAGCTACTGCAAGACGAAGAAGAACAAGTGCGTCGACATGCGGCCACCCTCACTGTCTCGTGTCGGAAGATGGCACTGATCTTTCCTTTTGTTTGTGTGTCAGGTGAAACAAGCGGCGTTCCTTGCGCTCGTGTCTTTGCTCGACTACTTCCCGTCGTCCGAGCGCATCAAGCTCGTGCTGCCCGAGCTCCAGAACATCGCCGAGTCACTGCCCGACTACCTGCTGCTCTCGCTCGCGGAGCAGTTCGGCGTGCTCGTGACCAAGCTCGCGGCGCTGGGCCACCTCGGGCACGACCTCGCGCCGTCGCTGCTGCAGTGCTACAGCAAGTTGAGCGCGGACGATGACGCGCAGCTCCGCCACTATTGCGCGTACAACTTCCCCGCGATCGTCCAGGCGTTCAGCGCGACCTTTCTCGCCTCGCTCATGGACGACCTGCTCGTGCGGCTCGCTAACGACAGCGTCGAGCGTGTGCGCATGTGCGTCGCCGCAGGGCTCCACGAGGTGGCGCTGCTGCTCGGGCCGCAGAAGGCGCTGCGGTATCTCAAGCCCGTCGTCTTAGCGCTGCTGCGGGACGAGTCGCCGCTCGTGCACGGCGCGATCGTGGCGAAGGTCCCGGCGCTCATGTCTACGACGTTCGCGATCGCGGACAGCGACGACCAGAAGGCAGCGATGGTCGACGCGGCGCTCAAGTCCATTGTGCAGTACCACAGCATCCTACCGCCGAGCCGCAACCGCGACCAGATCGCGTTCGTGGAGGCGCTGGCGCAGTTTCCGTCCTGGTGCTCGTCCGACCAGATGTACGAGATGGTGATCCCGATCCTATTCGATCTCATCGAGGACGGCGCGCGGCCCGTGCAGCTGCTCGCAGTGCAGGTGCTGGTCAAGTGCATTCGCCGCAACGAGAACGCGAGCCACCGGTACTCGCTTCTCAACAAGCTGCGCACCGAGTACGGCCACGCGCGCAGCTACTGGCGGCGGCTTCTCTTCCTCGAGGCCAGCGCGTGCGCGCTCGAGATCAACAGCCGGCAGTACTGCCGACTCAACTTCATTGACATCGCGGTCGAGCTGCTGGATGACGCCGTGCCCAATGTGCGACTCAAGGCCGCGGCGCTCGTGCCGCAGTGGCGGGCCGTGCTCACGGCGCTCTCGGACGACAAGATGCTCGAGCGCATCCGGCTCTTCCTCGACGAGTGCACGGTGGACCCGGACCGCGACGTGGCCGACGCCGTGAGCGACGCCAAGCTGGTGATCGAGGCCAGCACGCTGCATCCACCGCAGAGCCAGCAGCGCCGCGCGCAGGATGAGGCTGAAGACAAACGGCGTGTGGCCGAGGAGGAGGCGCTCGGGCTCGTCTCGGACCACGAGGACTCGTCCGCCGACTCCAAGTGGTCCAGCATGCTCGAGTACACGCTGGTCGTGGGCAAGGACGGCCAGGTCGTGCGGAGAGCGCGCGTCAAGTCGCTCGACCTCGCCAACAAGCTGCCCGGGCGGCCGCAGGGCAAAGACACGGCCCGTGGCGGTGCCAGTGGCTTGAGCTCCAGCATAAACGGAAGCAGTAGCCTAGGTATCGGCAGCGCGATGGTGGGCAATACGAGTACACTCGGCTCCATGGGCGCGAAAGTGGACCCAAGCAAGAGTAAACTCACGCCCAAGACGCCCAGCAAACCGTCTTCCTCAGCCATGACGACATTGCCCAACTGCGCCCCAGCGCGGTTGCCCAATGCCAATGGCGCCGTGGCGTCCGCAAAGATCCCACCGGGGATCAAAGTGGCCGGGTCTACAGGCAAACTCAACATGAGCGGCAGCAAGAGCGCCACGGGCTCAAGCCGCAGCAGCGCCGCACTCACCAAGGAGTCGAGCACGATGACCAAGATCCCGATCATCCGGCCGTCGGCGCCGGCCAAGCGAGAGAACAGTCCGTCCACGGGCACCAAGCCCAGCATAGGCGGCATAGCCAACTCGTCCCCGTTCAACAGCGCGAGTATAGGTGCCGGCGGTGGTGTCAGCGGGGGAAGCGGAGGCAGCAGTAGCACCACGACGGGGCCGCAGGGCTCAGCGCTGGTTGCGGCCACGATGAAGAACAAGCTAGGGTCATTAGACAGCACCTCGGTCGGGAGCACGTCCGCATTGGCGGTCAAGCCCAAGGCCACAGCGCCATCCTCCGCGAGCAGTAAACGCTAGCAAACAGGGGAATCTAGTGGGAGGAGGGTCGTCGCGGCTTGGTATTTAAACGAGTGAATCCGTTCCGATAGCCACGCTCGTCTGTGTTTTCGTTTGTTTCAAAGGCTACGCACTTGGATGAGCGATTGCGACTCGGCAATGCACCTGAGTGGGGTGTTTATCTGTACTTGTCCATGAACTTGGCGTGGAACGTGGCCGTCTTCTCGATGACCTCGTCCACGGCGTCCTCCGGCGGCAGGATCGTCGAGCGGAAGTGCCACGTGCCCTCCTTCTGGCCAAAACCCGAGCCGGGCACGACCACGATACCGGTCTGGTCGAGCATCTCCATGCAGTAGAACGCGTCGGGCGCGAGACCCTTGGCCTCAGCGGCGGCCACGGCCTTGGCGGGCAGCGTGATCTGCGGGAACGTGTACATCGCGCCTTCGGTCTCGTTACAGGTCACGCCCTCGAGGTCGTTAAAGGCCTTCACGAGCTTGACCGCACGACGCTTGAGCGAGCTCAGGATCGTGTCGCGCTGCTCGGCGTAGCGCGGGTACGACGCGTCGCCCTCCTTGGGCGGGTTCGTCATCATGCCGACCACGAGCTGCCCTTCGATGTTCGAGCACAGGTTCACAGACATCATCTTGTAGAACTGCTCCTTGGCGCACTCGCTGATGTTGACGAGCTCCATGTAGCCGCCGCGGCGGCCGCACTCGCCCGTGAAGCCCTTCGAGACCGAGTGGAACGAGATGAGCTCGACGTCGTCGTACGCCGGGCCGAGGTCCTTGAGCACCTTGCGGAACGACACGAACGACTTGCCGGCCGCGTACACGTTTTCCTGGTACACCTCGTCCGCGAGGATCACGATGTTCTCCTTCTGGCAAAACTTGATGATCTCCTGCTGGTTCTCGACTGAGAGGCACTGGCCCGTCGGGTTGCCCGGGTTGATCACCGCGAGCGCGCGCACAGTCTTGCCGTTCGCGCGCGCCTCGTTGACCGCACGCGAAAGCTCAGCGATGGTCATGGCCCAGCCCTTGGCCTCGTCGAGGTAGTAGCCGACGAGCGATCCGCCGTTGATGGCAATCGCGGCCGAGTAAAGCGGGTACTGCGGGATCGGCGTGAGGATAGCGTCGTGCTCGTTGCGGATAAGCGCGAGCAGCGAGTTCTGCACGGCCGGACTGGCGCCGTCCGTGAGGTAGATGTCCTCCGGGTCGGCGGCGTAGCCGTCGCGGCGCTCGAGGAATGCCGCGACCTCCTCGCGCACGACCTCGGAGCCCTTGCTGTGGCCGTAGGCGCCCGTGCCGCCGGGGATGTTCTTGAGGTAGAACTTGGCGCGCGCGATCGCGTCCGGCTGGAAGAGCGTCTTGGCCTCAGGCGCGTCCACGAGCCCGGGCACGTTCACGAGCGCAAGCACCTGGCGATGGAACTCGATGGGCTCCTGCTTGAGGATCAGCGGGTTGCCGATGTTGCACGGGATGACCTTGTCGAAGGGCAGCGACTTGTCACCGCGCGCGAGGCGCTTGGTGTACTCGACCGACCGCAGCACGAGCGGCCCGCGCACGGCGTACTCGGCCTTGAGCACGTGCGGGTTGAGGCTCTCGCGCGTGAGCACGGCGAACGAGCGCGCGCCCGTGGTGGAGGAGGAGGCGGCGGCGGCCGAGCGGCGCAGCGCCGAGAAGGCGGAGGTGGAGACGCGGACCATGGTGGGTGACGAGGCGGGGCGGGACAGCGACGCAGATTCGAGAGTGACGAGGGGTTCGGGCGCCAGTTGTGTTGGTGTGAAGGGCCAGGGAGATCCGTTCGCTCGTCCGTCCGTCACTTGCGTGGGTGGGACAGCAGCCCAAGCAGGTTCTTCTGGTTCCTTGGAGCTGCAGTCGAAGGCACCGGGCTGGGGGGCGATTGCCAAAACAAGGTGAGACAGAGACACGCCGGCGGATAGAAAGTTCAACTAGCGAAACCAGGTGAGATATCGAGCACAGTATCAAAACCAGTCATCCAATGGAGTCGATTGTGTGGCTGTGACGCGCGCTCGTCATCGCACCGAGCAGCTGTAGCCATAGCGGCTGTATCCATCGCCATTGCCGTTCCATTCCACCCCATAAACGCTCGGTTGGCACCCCATACACCACTACCGGGATACGTATCATCACATTCCGAGATTCTCACCATAAGACTTGTTCATTTTTTCTCTTTGTGTTTTGTTTTGCTGCTGCGGTGTGGGGATTCCGAGTTCATCCAGAGTTCGAACCTGGGCCAAGCGAGAGCGTCGCCCGTGGGGAGCCGGCGTTTAGTCGAAGACCTCGCCGCCGCGCACGGCCGGCTTGGTGTCGGGCACGGTGTTGGGCTGGCGCGTGAGACATAGCACGCGCTCCCACGTGCGGCCGTGCGGGTCCATGCAGCGCGGCGAGTTCTGCGTGATGGCGGTGATCGGGAAGTACACCACGCGGTTGGCGCTGAGCCCGACGGTGAAGCCCGTGTAGCCGGCCATGGCGCCATGCACGGCGTTCTGCGCGAGGATCATGCAGTACAGGCTGTCGGCCGCGTTCGCCGGCACGCTGCGGATCATGTACGACGGGTCAATGTACTTGACCGTGCACTCCTTGCCCTTGCGCTTGAAGTGCTCGAGGACCTGATGCTTCATGAACTCACCGATGGGCGGCAGCTTCTTGTTGCCGCCGGCGTCGACAATCGTGGATGCGCCCAGCAGCTCCTCGCCGGCGCCCTCGGCCACGACAACCACGCCGTGGCCCTTCTCCTCGATCACGCGCTCCAGGTGGTCCAGGCACGAGCGCGGACCGTGGAGCTCAATCGGCACCTCGGGCAGCAAGCAGAGGTTCACGTCACCGCTCGAGAGCGTGGCGTGCGCGGCGATGAAGCCGGCGCTGCGCCCCATGAGCTTGACGATGCCGATGCCGTTGGGCACGCACTTGGCCTCGGTCTTGGCCGAGCGAATCGCGCGCTGGGCCTCCTCGACCGCCGTGTTGAAGCCAAAGCTGCGGTCGAGCAGGTCCACGTCGTTATCGATGGTCTTGGGCACGCCGGCGACCGCGATCGGCAGCCCGCGCTCGCGGCACAAGTCCGCGATCTTGTTCGCGGCACGGTGCGTGCCATCGCCGCCGATCACGTACAGCTGGTTCACGCCACGTGACGTCAGGAACGCGAGGATCTTCTCCTGGTCAAAGCCGCCGCGGTTTGCGCCGAGGATCGTGCCGCCCGAGTGGTGGATGTTCTCGACGACCTGCGGCGTGAGCATGATCGGTGCCTCCTTCTGGTCCATCGAGGTCCAGTTGTAGAAGCCCTCAAAGCCCATGCGGATGCCGTAGACCTCGCGCACGCCGTAGAGGTTCCACAGGCTCAGCGTGATGTCGCGGATGACGTTGTTCAGGCCAGGGCAGAGCCCGCCGCACGTGACGATCGCGGCCTTGACTCTGGTCGGGTCGAAGAAGAGCGTCGAGCGCGGGCCGGCGCGCACGTACGCGCGCGAGACCGCGTCCTGCGACGCGTTGCGGCGGATGTCGCCGAGGATCACGTCCGTGGCGCCCATGATCTTGTTGTACGTGTCCTTGCGCGAGACCGAGTCGGAGGCCTGCGTGTCGATCTTGCGGCGGTTGGTCGCCTGCCGGTTGAGCTGCGGCATGGCGTCCGCCAGGTGGGGCACCGGCAGCACGTACGTGCGCTGGATCGACACGCCCTCGAGCAGCTGCATGTCGCCAAAGCCCTTGGGGTGCTTCTCGAAGAACGGCGCGTTCTTGTACTCCTGCTCGTACGCCGCGGCGGGCGACGCCGGCGACGCGGGCGGAGCAGCCGCCGCAGGGGTCTTCGCGGGCTGGTCGCTCATGGTGCGGTGTGTGTGCTTCGGGGGGACGAGAGAAGATTCGATTGTGGGCGTGTTCGAGCCTCCACGCTGCGCGTGCGTGTGCGTGAGCGTTGCGCCGGCGTCCTGGGTTCTCGCTCTGTGCTTGCGCAAGAGAAACGAGGAGATCCACACACCCAAGCAGAAAATGCGGCCGACCTGCACTCTTCAAGGGGGGATCGGACTTTGCGGGCGCGAAACCGGTTTTAAGAGAGTGTATACTCCGCGGGAAAGATTCCGTCGTGGGTGTGTATAGCAACTGTAGTACCTGTGGAAATTGATGTCCCTCAACTGCTGGTGAAGGCACCGCCGCTGGCACGATGGCGCCCACATGCGCGTGGCTGCAGGCGTCATCACCGCGGCCGCCCGCGTGGGAGCCTATGGCGTTGGTGGCCTGGCATGTCTAGCCACGGTGTAGGCGCCTGGCGGAGCAGTCGCTGGCCGTGCCACGGCCCATGCCAGCGCCATTCCACGGCGGCACGGGGCAGCTCTGACAGGGAAGCCTTACCTGTGTAGTCACTATTTTGCCTTAAATTACGGTAAAACCCATCAACGTCATCACCACCTTCTGACGGAACCATCGTCCCGCCATCATCTGCGAAGAGCTCCGAACGCCGCCAGCACCGCCAGAATGACCGCTTCGACCGCCTCGGAGACCGCGCTCTCGGCGCCGGCGCCGCCCGGCGCGCTCGCCTGCCAGAAGGACTCGTCGCTGCGCACGCTCTCGACGCGCGTGCACGCGATCGCGCCGCTGACCGAGCCCGCGGGCGCGTTCGAGGTCGAGCTCGAGGACACGGTGCTCTTCCCCGAGGGCGGCGGGCAGCCGTGGGACACGGGCCGCCTCAACGGCTCCGTGGTCGTGGACCGCGTGTACGTGCAGAGCGGGCGCTGCCTGCACCGCGTGGTGACGAGCGACGGCGTCGCGCCGCTCGCGGTCGGCGACGCCGTCCAGGTCAAGGTCGACTGGGCGCGCCGCTTCGATCACATGCAGCAACACTCGGGCCAGCACCTGCTCAGCGCCGTGTGCGAGAAGTACGGCTACGACACGACCACGTGGTCCATGGGCGAGGAGCGCTGCAACATTGAGCTCGTGCCGTTCGCGTGGAACGAGGCCGCGAAGCAGTCCAAGGAGAAGGTCGTGCCCGCGGCCGTGCTGCAGCAGATCGAGGCCGACGTGAACGCCGCGATCGTGAGCGGCAAGTCCATGCTGCCCAAGTTCGTTGCGCAGGGCGACCCCGAGTGGGAGAAGATCGCGAGCAAGTTCGCCGAGCACGAGCGCCCGGCGGCGCTACGCATCGTCGAGATCGACGGCATCGACGCCAACCCGTGCTGCGGCACGCACGTGCAGAGCCTCGCGCACCTGCAGTCGCTGCGCCTGCTCAACACCGAGTACGCGCGCGGCGCCACGCGTGTCTGGTTCGTCGTGGGTAGCCGCGTGAACCGTGAGTTCTCGCGCATGTTTGCGCGTGAGCAGCAGCTCACGAAGCTGCTGAGCTGCGCACCTGACGACCACGCCGCGCGCGTGGAGAAGCTCCAACTCGCTCAGCGCAACGCGCTCAAGGAGATTAAGACGCTCCAGAAGGAGGTGGCCGCAGCCGTCGCGGCTGAGCTGCTGCTTAAGAAGGACGCCGAGCAGCTGCGCGTCGTGCACTGCCACCGCGGCGACGCCGACCTGCCCTTCCTGCAGACCGTGCTCACGAACCTGGGCGACGCCAAGCAGTCGACCGTGTTTGTGCTCACGGCCGGAGACGCCAAGGGCGACGGCAGCTTCGTGCTCGCCGGCCCCTCGGAGCTCGTCGCGCAGCACGGCAAGAGCGTGATCGAGGTGATCGATGGGAAGGGCGGTGGCGGCAAGGGCGGCGTGCTCCAGGGCAAGGCTAAGAGCCTCAGTAAGGTCAGCGAGTTGGTCGCACGTCTCCAGGAGCTGCAGCTCGCACAGTAACAAGGTGACTACGACCGACACGGGAGTACCAATGGATGGAATGACTTGACGTATCATTTTGAACTGTTGTTTTCTTCTCGAGGGCCCGCCAGGGTTTCACGACTCTAGAGGCTTCGGTAGCCCTCGCGACGGAAGTTGCGCATGCGCAGCACGGCGTTGACGATGCCAAAAACAAGCCCGACGCCGACCATGGCGCTGAGCACGATCAGGTACGCGCTGTCCCACTTGTCGCTGGGCGCGGTCTCGGCCGCGTCGGGTCCACCGGTAGCCAGGTGTGCAACCACGTCGGGCTTGGCGTCCGCGTCCTTGTAGTTGCAGATCTCCTGCCACGTGCCCGTGCGCGCGACGTGCGCCTTAATGATGCCGGCGAACTCGTCGAGCGGGCACTGCGCCGAGGAGCACTTGGTGAGCTTGACCTGCTCGCGGTCGGTCGCGGGCGACCAGACGAACGTCTCAACAAAGTAGTCCTCGCCCTGCGGCGTCGCAGGGTTCTTCTTGGCGCGGAGCTCAAAGAACATAGTCGTACCGGGGTGCAGCGAGGTCATGTTGAGCGCCTCGGGCAGTCCCTCGAAGTTGAACTCCCAGCCGAGCATCTTGCCGAGACCGTGGAGCAGCTCGCGGTGGCCGTGGTACGAGAAGTAGCGGTAGTCCTTGACCGAAGGCGCTGCCGGGCTGGCGCCGTCGTACAGGTTCTTGAGCAGCAGGTCCGGGAAGCCGCCGTTCCAGTACGTGATCATGCGGTCCGTGGAGTAGTAGCGCTCCATGAGGTTCGTGAACGCGAGTTTCTCGAGCTGCGCGCTGACCTCGGGCGAGAGCCCGGCGAGCGGCGGCAGACCCTGCTGGCGGTCAAAGATGAGCATGTCGGCGACGTCCTTGACCGCGAGCACGAGGTCCTCGCCGCCCTCCATGGTCGGCGCATCGTGAAGGTTCACGCCGCAGAGCTTGCTCACCGCGTCGATCGTGTCCTTGTACTGAGCGAGCAACTCCGGGGCACGCGTCTTGGCGTACACCTCCTTGTCGGCACCAAAGACGGCTTTGCACGGGCCTTTGGGCGCGGCAAATTCGTGCTCGTTCTTGAGCAGCTGCATTGTCACGGGCACGGGCTCGCGCGGGAAGCCCTCGGGGCCTGAGCCGTCCGGGTATAGTCCGTAGCCGAGCGCGACGGCGCTCTGCGCGCAGCGCGTGGCGGCGTCTGAGCGGAAGTAGGTCTCAAAGTGCGCGTGGTGCGCGCCATTGAGCGTGGGCGAGAGGAACTTTTGCTCATCCACGTACACGCGGCGCACGTGCTCGCCCACCGCGAGCATCTGCTTCATGCCGACCTCCGTGAGCTGCTCCAGTGGCACGTGGTAGGCGTCAAGGTTCGCGCGGTCGTTAGGGCAGAGGCGCGCGACAACGCCGTTGGGCGCGCGGCTGCCATGACGCGAGAGCGTCACCAGGCGGCGCAGCTCGCTGTCGCTGGCGGATGCAGCGGTGGAGGCGGCGAGCAACGCGGCGGCGGCGACGAGCGCGAAGCGGGGCAGCGTCCACATCTGGAAGCGAGAAAGGCGGCGCAGTGGGAGGTGCGGAGCGAATGCGCGAGTGAGGCCGCTTGACGGACGAGGACGAGGAGCCGCGGCCGCAACGGAGGGAAGGAAACCGGCAGCGGATGGTGGCGCTCGCTGCAGACGACGCGCCCGTTCGATGAGTCCGGAAAAAGAATGGAGCGGCGCATGTGACAACGGCTCGCCCTCCGTCGTGGCGTCAGTGGTGCTGCCTGTCGTGTTCGGAGACGGGGTACTCTACCCGTCACCGACAGATCTGTTTCCTCCACAGGGAAACACAGGAAGTGGCTAGTGCCACGAATCAAATCACAGATTCGTGCCACCGACAGCTCTTTACATGAGAGGTTGAAGCTGTCACTATTACCTCGTTTTACTGACCGACCTGTATCTTAGACGGAGCTCCTGGAAAATCACAGAACGAGCTTGTCGATGGCCGCGGCGCTGAACTCGACGCGGCGCGCGAGCACGTCCTTGGTCTGCGCGGCCGAGAGCTGCCAGGCGGCGCCGCCGCGGCTGCGGCGCCCAAAGACGTCGGCGGCGTCGGCGGGCGCGTCCACGCGCAGCACGCTCGCGATCTGCGACAGCGCGGCGAAGCGCGCGCGCACGTCGTGGTCGTCCGCGTCCAGGCTGAACAGCGCGCTCACGACGCGCAGGTCCTTGTCGAACTGGAGCGCGCCGAGTGCCGAGAAGCGCGCACCGCGCGACCAGAACCAGCGCTCGAGCGCCTCGGCCGTGGCGCCCGCGAGCGCGTCCACGAAGCGCGCAAAGTTGGCCGGCGAAAGGCTCGGGCGGAACGCCGCGAGCACACCGCGCATGGCCTCCACGAACGCGTGCGCGAACGGGTCGTTGGCCTCGTTAAACGTGAACATTTGGTCAGTGAGCTCGTACGTGACGGCGCGTTTGGCCGTGGGCGCGAGCAGCGGCGCGAGGCTCGCGAGCAGCTTCGGTTCGAGCACTTTGCACAGCTTCTTGCGCGCGACCACGAGCAGCTGCGCAAGCTCGGCCGCGGCGTCGTCCAGCGCGTTCAAGCACGTCTGCAAGTGCGACGGCACGTCGTCAAAGTCCTCGCGCAGCTCCGCCTCGATCTCGCCCTTGAGTTGCGTAATGTAGTCGCCTGTAGCCTCGAGCGAGTTCATCACGACGTCCGGCCCGAGCTCTTTGCGCGCTTCGGGCGCCGGGGCCGAGGCCGACGACGCGAGGCTCGCGGCCGCGCCGCCAATCTGAATTTTGCTGAGCTTCGCGAGCTGCTGCATCTGGTCGCGCAGCTGGTTCGAGGCTGCGAGCAGCCCGCTCTCCTGCTCAAAGCCTGTGACGTGGGCGCCCATATTGCGGATCCGCGCGCGCATTGTGTCGCCCAGCGCGTCGCGCAGCACCGTGTTGATCATGTTGAGCACTCCGGCGGCGCAGTCGGCGTGGCCCGTCGCGAGGCCGCGCATGCCCGAGTTGCGCGCCACGTAGAAGATCTCGTCGATCGCCGACGAGATCGGGAACGTGACTACGCCGTCGTCGGTCGAGGCGCTAGAGTAGCGCAGTTCCTCCCACTGGAACGCCTTCTTCGCGGCCTTGGTCAGCAGCTCGTTCTCGAAGAAGCAGTAGTAGCCAGCCAACTCTTGCACGCTCTTGCCCAGTTCACTCTCGTAGCTCGATGGCAGCACATGCTGCGGTGTGTGGGTGTCAGTGTCGGCCGACTCTGGGGACGGCTCGACCACGCGGGAGCGCATGAAGCGCTCGTACGTCTGCGTGTGCTGGATGATCAGCGCGACCTCGTTCAGCTGCTCGTTGAGCATCGCGATTTCGTCCTCAGCTTGCGCCGCACGAGCGGCGTTCGCAGCCGCGTGCACCGGCCCACTCGCCAGCGTCGTCGCGACCGGCGCAGCGTCTGCACGGCTGTTATTTTCACTCATGCGATCGTGGAACTTGCGCTGCTGCATGTACGATGTCAGCGTCGCGGCCGACGCCGACTCGCCCAGCGCATAGATCGCGCGAATGAGCCGGTTGACGCCGCCAACGCGCGCGAAACACGCGGCCGCGAGCTGGTCGTACTCCTGCGCGACAGCCGCGACGCTGTTGAAGATGCTCGTGAGGTGGTCCATGAGCTCCTTGGTGCTGAACGAGCCCTTGGAGAACGGCGCAAGTTGCAGCTCGAGCGAGCCCGTGGTGTGGTCCAGCAGCTGCTGGAAGCCGCGCTCCTCATACGCGGCGCCCACGATCTGAAAGAGCGGAGCGTAGAGCTGCACCTGCGCGCGGTCGTTTTCACGCAGCCCGTCGTCGAACGCCGTCTCGATGACGCCCTTGAGGTCGCTCTCGATCGTGTCGACGCGCAGCTTGTCGGCCACGTCCAGCGGCATGATCTGCTCGATCTCTTTAAGCTGTTTCAGGAACGTCGCGGCCTCCGGGTAGTTGCGCAGCTGCATCGCGCGGCGGATGCCCGCGAGCGCGTTGCGCAGCGAGAGCAGCTGCCCGGACTGCGCGAGCGTCGCGGTGAGCCGCGACTGTAGAATGTCGAGCCGGCGCACCTCCTTGGTCATCTTGGCGGCCACGTCGTTGGCGTTCGCGATGCGCTCGACCACGGCGCCCGTCTGCGCGCACAGTACGGTCACCTCGGGCGTGAGCGCGCGCAGGTCGCGCACAGCGCGCACCGCCGCGGCCTTCTCGGGCGCCGCGGGGTCGCGCAGCAGCTGCGCGCAGTCGCTCCGCTGGGCGCGCTGCTCGTCGCGCACGCACGCGAGCCGCTCCAGCAGCGCCGCGTGGCGCTCGCGCGCGTGGTGGCGCTGCGGCCGCCCCCGCGGCGATGTGGTCCCGCTCGCGGTCATACTAGGTAGGCGACGGGAGATTGGATACTGCTCTTGCGTTCCCCATTCCATTCCAACTGAAGAGCTCCCTGGTCCTTATTCAGCCAATCACATACCTTATTCAAGGATTATTGACCAATCGAATGAGTCCATCAAGCCTATCTATCCGATCCCCACACACCACCACGGAACAAGCGCGATGGAAAGCGTCGAGCTATGCGCCCGCCTCTCGCGGCTCGTGCGCGCCGACGGCGGCGGCGCCGCGGCGCCTCAGCAGCGCAGCGAGACGGCTGTCGAGCTCCGTGCAGCGCTGGACGCCACCGTCGCCTTTTACGACGATGGCGGCGTGGACGGCGGGGCGAGCGCCTCCCCGATGGCGGGCGTGGACGACATGGTGCTCATGGCGCTCCAGCGGCTGCTGCTCACGACGCTGCGCGACGCGAGCAACTGCGACTCGGCCACGCAGGAGCGCGCGTTCGTGGCGCTCGCGCTGCTGCTGCGGCGTTGC
Organism: Pythium rhizo-oryzae; assembly: GCA_027475725.1. Classification (NCBI taxonomy): domain Eukaryota; phylum Oomycota; class Peronosporomycetes; order Pythiales; family Pythiaceae; genus Pythium; species Pythium rhizo-oryzae. The sequence continues at coordinate 19,837 of JAMFLL010000301.1, forward strand.
CAGCGGCGCCTCACGGCGGCAAACCGTGTCGTTGAGCTGCTCCAGGCCTGCGTGCTGTATCTGCCTGTGCCTAGCGCGGCGATGGACGGTGATAGCGGCGCCGCTCGGGTCAAGGCACCGGAAGAGCTCACGCTTGCCGTGCTGGACGCGCTTCAGCGGCTGCTCTCGGCACCTGCGGCCGGAGCGTCCGTCCAGCAGCTCACGCGAACTCAGGACGCGACCCACTTCCTCGCGTACGCCGTCTCCAGTTTGCTGCAGCTCGCCGAGCGCGAGCGCCACCGCGGACTCGCGGAGCGTGCAATTCGTGTGCTTCATACGCTGCTTGATTTGGTGGTCCCGAACGTGCTGGTGCTGCGCATGTTCTTCCCGGGCGTGTCCGTCAGCCTGTGGCGGACGATGAGCGCGCCGCTCCAGTCGTCGAAGGTCGTGGCCGCCGCGCTCGAGTGCCTCTCGTCGACGCTCTCTGCGTGCCTAGGAGACACCGGTGCTAGCAGCGCAAGCGAGGCGACGCCATCATCGCCAACATCGTCGCAGTACTCGATCGAGACGCTCCGCAAGCTGCACATCTCCGCTTCATCTCCAACCATGTCAAGTGCGCCCCAGTCGACTAACTCCACTCCAACCGCCGATGCGTGGCTGGCCCAATCGGCCGAGAAAGTCGACGTGCTTCTTTCCCACATCCTCTCTTCCAAGACGATGGACCGCCAGCCGTGGCGCGTGCGTCGCGCGCTCGTGGATCTCTGCGGCGCCGTGGTAATCGACTGCCGCGCGTCGCTCGCCACGTCGTTCTTCCGCTGCTTCGAAGAGCTCATGGTGCTGCGCATGCACGCGATCGATGATGTGGCGCAGGCCGCGGAGGACAAGCTGGACCGCCTGCAACGCAGTCTCGCCGCGGACGAGTGGCTCACGCTCGAGCCGCAGTTTGCCGAGCGGTTCCAGATGCAGCTGTCCACGCTCGCGCTTCACTGCGCCACGGAGCACGAGAGTGTTTGCGCACACACGATGGAGGTACTCATCGGGTACCTGCAGTTTCAGGGGCAGCGCTTCCAGAGCGTACTGGACGAGGACATGGTCGCGACTATCAAGGCACTGGCCCACGGGCTCGCCTTCGAGGGCTTCGACGTGGATTTGCTGCGGCACGAGACTCGGCAGGACCCATCGTTCGTGCTGCCGTACTTCCAGAAACGCTTTCGGCACTTCCATGACGACGCCACGGTCGCCGTGGCTGTGCAGCTGTTGCGCAACGTCGGTGCGGTAGCGACGCCCGCAGTCATTGTGGACACGGCGATCTCGCTCTTGCTCGCACTTGACCAAGACGAAGAAACCGCGAGCCGTGACTCTGTGCTCGTGGTCATGAACGAATGCCTGCGCGCTCTGGTCGCTCGGAGTGGCGAGGCATCGAGCGGCAGTCGGGACAATGTGCACCTCGTGGGTCGCGTGCTCGACGATCTCCTGGCGCTCCCACTGTGGAGCTCCATAAAGCCCCGCGACAAGAACACGACGGCGCTGCTCATCGAATGCATCGGCGTCTGCGTCGAGCTGTGCGGTCGTGCGTTCGATGAGTTCCTGCTGTACGCGTTGTACCCGCTCGTAGAGAAGCTCGGCGACCCGGCAAGCCAGGTCGAGCAGTCAGCGCTCACAACGCTGCAGCGCATCGCGTGCGAGTGCGGCTTTGGCACCGATCTCCACGCGCTCTTCAGCGCCAACATGGACTACTTTGTGGACGCGCTGTGCGCGCGCCTCGAGCAGCTCGAGATGTACCCGCAGTCGCCACAGGTCGTGGAGGCGCTGCTGCGGTACGCGACGGTCGCGTCGCTTCCGCTCGTGGACGAGATCACGCGCGCGCTGCTGCGCGCTGTGGACCTGTACCAGGACGCGCCGCAGGCGACGACTGCACTACTGCGCTCGCTTCAGCTACTGCTGAACAGCTTCGCAGGCCAGAGCAGTGAGTCACCAGACGCGACCAAGTGCGGCGAGACGCGCGCTACCGAGGAGACATCGTCATTGACGAGGTTCCTGCTGGAGATGCGCGCGCTCACGGAGCCGCTGTCAAGTGAGCTGGACGACAGTCACAGTGGGGCGTCCGAGAACGAGCGTGGTACCCACGCAGCGCCGACGTCAAAGAGCGCGATGCCCGTCGAGTTTGGCGAAGACAGTGATGACAACGACGAAGCCAACGGCGACGACACAAACGCCGACGACGAGGACGACAAAGAGCCGCCGCCGCTACCGTTCCAGGCGCAGACCGTCGAGATCCTGGAGCGTTGTAGCTACTTCGTGTCGGACGCGGATCCGATGGCCTGCTGCCTCGTGCTTGCGACCATCGAGCAAGGCGTGCGTTACCTGCGTGTGCGACGAAAAGAGCTCCTGCCGCTGATCCACCGCATCTGGCCGTCCGTGCTTCACCGCCTGACGGTCACGAACCGGCCGATCCTCACGGCGACAGTAGACCTCGTGGCGACGCTAGCCGAGTGCGCCGGCGACTTTATCGGTGATCGGTTTGTGGAAACAATCTGGCCGTCTCTGAAGACGCTGCTCGTGTCGATTGCCGATTCCTCCTCTGGAAACGGCGCCCGCGCGTCGTCGTCGCTCACGCGCTCCATGCTGCTGCTGTCTATGAACGGCCAGGACAGCGACAAGATCCAGCCGGTAGACGCCGAGTCGGCTGCGAGTAGGCTCGCACTGGAGGCGGAGCCTGCCGCGGCTTCGCGTGGTCAGGGCCGCCTGACGCTCGAGACCAAGCTACTGAACGCCACGTTGCGGTGCCTGCGGATCGTCTGCGAGAACGCGGTGAGCGTCACGTCGCTCGTGCCCGAGATCGGCGACAGCTGCGCGTGCTTCCTGAGCCCGTCGTTTGGCGACACGACGGTCACACTCGCGCAAGAACTGCTGCTCGCACTCGCGGAGCTCAACGGCGACGAAGTGTTCGTGGTCTTGGCTTCGCTCGCGCGGTGGCAGCCGCCGCCGCCGCCTTCGTCGCGGTTCCCCGCCTATGAAGCGGACTGCGTAAGCTCATTCGTCGTTCGGACGCCGACAGCCTCGCAAGATACTCGACGAGCCCCGCCACGCGCTCCCCCCACCCCCGACCACCTGCAACGTTGTCAGACGAACGCTGCCCGCGTGCTTGAACGGCTCATGGAGCGCACGTAAGATGTGCACAAACAACACGGAAAGAAACAAACCTGAAACCTCACAAACGTGCAATTTTGTTTTTCTCATCTACGTCCGCCATGACGCCACGGGGTGCACTAGAACTTGGACACCATCAAGGAAAATGACAGCTCGCTCACGCCTGTCTAGAACTCGGTCGAGTTCATGATGTGCAGGCCAGCGGCCTTCATGTCGGCCACGAACTGCTCGGCCGCGGCCTCGAAACCGCCCACGGGCGACGAGCAGTCAGTGAACACGTACAGGTCCTTGCGGCGCTCTACGGGCCAGTTGGCCACGAGGTCGCGCACCGAGTAGTTGACGCAGTGCGAGAGCGCCTCGCCCACGATCGCAACCTTGCTGGCGCGCGCGAGGTCGGCCAGCAGCGCGCGGTTGAGCGACGTAGCCGGGTCGAACGCGAGCTCGTACTCGGCCCGCAGCGCGGAGTAGTGCTCGGTGAACGAGTTGGTGCCCTTGAGTACGTACTGGATGCGCGCCTTCTTCTGCGCGGCCCACGCGAGCGCGGCGTTGTGGACGACCGGCACGATCGTGTGGCCAGGCGTGCCGACCACGCAGTGCTCGGGCCAGATCGAGAGCACAAACTTCTTGCTGCTCTCGAGCGCGCTCGTGTACGCGAGCACGTAGTCCTGGAGCGACGCGTCGCGCGGCGCCCACACGCCCCGCGCGATGTCGTCGTGCGTGATGGCCGTGAACGGCGCCGGCGAGGCGCCAGTGGCGTTGGTCCAGAACACGCCGTGCGCGATGTGGTACCGCTGGTGCGAGTCGAGCGTGAACACAAGCTGCGAGATCTCGTCGGCGTGCGCCGTGATGAACGCGGCGATGCGCTCGGCGTCGCCGTTCGCCGCCGGGATGGCCAGCGAGCCGCCTGGGTGGAAGTCCACTTGCTGGTCGATCACCACGAGCGCGAGCCCGCCCGCGGGTGGCTGGCTCGCGCACTGTGCGGCCTGCTCGGGGTTCGTCTTCGACGTCTTGTTCCCGTTAGCTTTCGCTTTCTCGGTCGCAGTCACAGCCACCGAGGCGCTACGCGCAGCCGATGGCGTACATGACTCGATCTCCGTGAGTGGCGGACACTTGGCGGTGGCCACCGCGCCCTTCGTGCCGTTAGTGCCTGGGAGAACCGATCGCGTGCGAGTCCGGGTCTGCGTGGCGGGGTCGCACGTCGACCAAGGCCCGAACGCGCTCACTTGGCACCCGGGGGCAGCAGGAGCGGGGGCTGCGGCCTCGACCGTGAGAGCGAGCGCAACGGAGAGCGTAGCAACGAGCCTGACGAGCCGGACCATGGCGCAGGAGGTGCGAAGATGCTGGTGGGGAGTCGGAGGGTGCTTCGTGAAGGCCGTCGAGTTGGACAATGCCGTCGACGAAGCTCGAGCCGGCGAGCAGCGTCCTCCCTCCCAACGGGCTCGGCGGACGGCTTTCGACAGGCCGCTCCTCCTCTACTAACACGTTCTGTGGTGGTGGTGGTGGTCGTCGTGGTGGTGGTGGTAGTGAGCCTCAGTTGCGTTGGCGTCCTCATGGCGTCCGACCAACTGCGTCTCGGGGACGTGGGCCACGGCTCCGGCAGCTGGCGCTCGCCCAGACGGCTGGGCATCTCGTGCTCCCGTCGTTCACAGGCCCACGAAAATATAGAGCACGCCAGCCAGAGAGGACGACTACAGTAGCGTTTGTGGCACTCACGACTAAGCGAAACCGCGACCTGACCCCAAGTGGCCCCCGAGGTGATTTCGTCGCATCTGGGAGTTTGGCTTGCTTCGCAGACGGAATAGAACAGTCCATGTGGTCCCTGGGTCCACCTCGCTGCCTCTACTGTACATCTGCACTGTGGGGGGACGTCGCCATGCAGTTGGAGTTCCCGTCGGCGCGGTGGGGCCCCCGTGGAGGCGACGACGTGGACGACACTGGGCCGGCAGTGTGGGTGAGCCCCACGCCACCAACACAAACATACACCAAAAGAAATTTACCCACACTACGAAAGTGGGTACATGTTACCTTCTTGATCCGATACCCTCCATAAAGAAGCTTGCCATTCACCTCACATAATGTTGTCAAGAGCCTTCCAAATCCAATGTATCCGAAGAGCGATCTTCAATGTGGTCAGCAGCTCCGCCGCCGCCTCAAATCAGGTCGCCGCCCGCCAGTTCGCGCTTCGCTCCGCCGCAGCGACCGCGATGGACGCGCCACCAGCACCTTCGTCGTCGATGCCAGCACCTTCGTCGCCACCGCCCTCTCTCGCGGTCCCGCCCGCGCTACTTGCCGCCGAGCCCACGCTGCCGCAGCCGGGCCTGGGCGCTCTGACGCCGCGCACGCTGGCGCCGAGCGCGGTGGACGACGCCACGCCGCCGCTGGTCGTGCGCGTCGCGCTGCGCTCGGGCCGCGTGACGCTGCTCACGCTCTCGGTCGTGGGCGCGCTCGCGGCGCTGACCCTCGTGTTCGGAACGGGCCTCGAGCTCGCACGGTTCGACGCCGCCGCCAAGTCGGCGGCGCAGCAGCAGCGACTCGCGGACGACTACAACTCGCACTCGGCCAGCGTCGCGGCCGTGTTCGCGACGCCCGTGGAGCTCTTCGTGGTCATGGCCGTGCGCGCCGTCGTGCTGCGCTTCTTCGCGCCGGTCGTGCTACGCGGCCACCGCCCGCGCGTCACCATGGTCGCGGCACTCGCGCTCAGCGGCGGCGTCGGGTACCTCGTCAACAACGGCTTCAACGCGCTCAACGTGCAGCTCCACACGTTGCCCGTCGAGCCGCGCGTCTCGGACGAGGATCTCTCGATCGAGAACAACTTCATCTTCAGCGAGGCGTCCACGCAGACCTCCAACATGATCAACATGTTCTCCGAGGCGGCGCCCGCGAACCCGCTCACCAATACGCTGCTGCACACCCTGGTACTGCCGCTCAGCCCCAAGCCGTTTCCGCGCTATTGCGACTACGAGGCCAGCCAGCTCGAGTTCCACACGTACATACCGGACGACGTGCTCGAGTTCGGCTTCCCACAGCGCGCGTGGCAGAGCCGCGTGCTGCCGCGCGCGCTCGAGCCATCAGGCACACTGCAGCTCGTCGTGGACGCCACCAAATCCGATGACAGCAATGAAGCTAGCGCCGGTGAAGACGTCAGCGGTCAGCAACTGCCCATGAGCGCCTCACTCGCCGCCGATTTGCTGCTGAACGGGCTGATGCTGTCGAGCCAGTACCTGCCCTGGGGCAACGAGCGCGTGTGGCTCGATGAAGGCGACGTCGCGAAGCGGTACCTCTCGCCCAAGGGCTCCATCAACAGCGACGGCCGCGTCGCGTCGGCCGCGCAGATCGCGCGGCTGTTGCCGGAGAACGCCTCGCGGATCCCGGAGGCTGCGCAGCGCGACTGGTTCCTGCGCGAAACGCGCTCGATCGTGCGCCGCAAGTTCAACGGCTCGGCCAACACGTCGCTGTCCGACATCGCGCTGGAGTTTGCGCACGTCGACCTCGCGCCGTCCATCGCGTTCGACTCCCTGACTTTCGAGGTCCACGTGGATCCGACGTCGTACAACGCGACGTTGGGCGGCAGTGTCGTGGACAAGCGCACGAAGGCGCGGCACCACATCATCGACACGTACGCGCACTGCGGTCCGTGGCCCGCGGCGTGTGCGTTCAAGAAGCCAGCGTACGCGGCCGCGCAGGCTCCTGACATGTTCTACGATACGCCCGTGCAGATCCACGCATTCGCCGTGTGCGCGGACGAGCACGGCGTCGAGGCGCTGCGCGCGCGCGTGGGCTTCGTGAGCGACGGCGAGCGCGAACGTGTGGACTACCAAGTCGCGTGCGACAGCTCGTCCAACGCGTCGGTGCTGCTAGTGAGCGTTGCCAAGCGGCTCGTCGCGGACGCGCTCGTGCAGAACGCGACCGCGAATGCCTCGGGGGTCTTCCCGATTGGGCCCAGCGAGAGCGAGTATCCGCAGCCAGCGGTGGTCACGAACCTGCGCAAGGTGTTTTCGTTCACGGTCGCGCGACTCAGCTGGAAGCTCCAGGACTTGGCGGCGCTGTTCAATGCTTCATGCCAGGCGAACGCGACGGACAAGTGCCTGGGTCTCCACTACGAGCTGCAGCGCCCGATCGTGGACGACCGCGTGACCGTGACGAGGCAACAGCTCTTGGTGAGCTACGGCGCCCTGCCGCTGCACTCGGGGCTCACGCTGCCGGCGTACGACGCGCTGGTGCCCGTGCGGCTGCGGCCGCTGTCGCTTGTCCGCGTTCACGAGCCGCCGCGGCAGACCGCCGAGTCGTACTACCCGATCTTTACGGGCGACTTGCTGCTGCACCACAACATCAAGGACATCCAGTGGGACACGGAGCTGCACGCGACCCACCACACGTGCTTTGCGTTCCACGAGGACCGGTTCAACCTCGTGATGAGCAACCACATGTACATGGAGCACGGTCTCCAGGCGACTTACACAGCCGGCCTGTTTTTCATTTTCCAGAACGCCGCCGTGCGGGACGTGATCTCGCTGGGCGAACGCCGCCCAGCCAACAGCAACAGCAGTGGTGAAGGCGGTCCTGAGTCGCTCGCTTTTCAAAGCAACCTCCAGGAGGTGGCCGTGTGGATCTCCATCCCGCGCCAGAACGTCGCGCTCACGCTCGTGGGCTGCGCCGTGCTCCTGTCCACGTTGGCCGCGGCCGTCGTGTGGACGTTGCTGGACGCGCGGAAGCGCCACGTCGCCGCCGACGCTGATACCGACGCTGACCCGCTGCACCGCATCACGTCGCCCCACGAGATCGCGCGCGTGATGCTGGACGAGGCCTGGTTCCCGTGGCTGCTGCTCCACCGCCACGTCGTGGACGCGAGTGACCCGTTGCGCCATCGCCGGGTCGACGACTTCCGCATCGACGCGCTCGCGATGCATCACACGCGCGATGAACAGCACCGCGTCGAGACCAAGACGCTACCCAAGCGCTATGAGTGCTGAGCCCACATGCGCGGCGACTGTAAGATCGCATGCGTGTGGTTGTATCCCATCACCGTCAGTCATTGCGAGTGCATAAGCAACCAAAATAGCGCATAGCGTGCCAACTGATGCACAGTGCCTCAAACACAACTGCTCCATCACCATCCTTCGTGTCTCGACGCCAGCCACGCAAGAAGAGAATGCAGCGCGGCGGGAGCTTCTCCAGCGACGTGAGGCGACCGCGCTGTGCGGCGACGTTCCGTGGATGACAGTCTCACATAACGTGTCGTTGGCTAACCAGACGTCCCAGCAGCAGCAGCTCCAGGATCTGTTGCTACTCGCGCACACACAGCGCGAGCAGAGCGTTGTGCCGCGCGTCGACAGGTAAGCGGGCAAACAAAGGCCGCGCTGACTCCAGCGGCCATTACCAAAGGCGCTGGCGCTGACGCGTGTGTTCTTGCTCCTCCCAGTGTGCGATGCACGCGCTCATCCGTCATGAGTGTTGAGCTCACGCTGCTTCGGGCGCATGTGAGCATAGCTGGGTGTCTCCTTCTTGTGTGCAATTCATGTCAACTGACTTGTGGGTCACCTACTCGGACCAGCCGGAGGCCTCAACAGGCTGCGAACTCGCCATCTCGCTCGCCATCCGCTTACCCGAGGGCTTCCCTCTCGAGAGTCCCATGATCGCATGCGTCACCGGCGGGGAGGTCCGTAGTGCACTGCCCCTGTGTGGAAACGTAAACTTGCATCAGTTGACTGACACTCACCGTTGCGTACTCTCAGTTTCTGCCACCGAGCCTGTGCGAGGACGGCCAGCTCTCGTTGGTGTGGCTGCAGAACGGCTGGCCTCAGGGCTACACGCTCGTCCACTTGGCGCGCGATCTTTGCGCCAAACTCGCTCCGGACCAGCACGAGGCGGGCAGAGGGCCAGTTCCTCTCGCTGCTGCCCCCGCTGCCCCTCGGCCGGCGTCGCCTCCGCTCCTACTCATGGATTCTCCGCCAAAGCTGTCGATCCCCTCGGCGCCGACGTACCGGGGCGACTACGAGGACAACCAACGGTTTGCGTTTATAGATGTTCGGCCGCCAGCGTCCCCGATGCGCGCACCACCCGTAGCTTTCAAGTGCAAGTGGCGTGGGACCCAGTGCCAGTTCCAAGCGAGCCCGCCACCGACGCTCGCGGGGTTCGTCGCGCTGCTGCGACAGTACATTCCAACCCTCGCGAGCCTCACTAGCCCCCCTCAGCTCGTTGAGTTCAATAGGTGCGTTCGTGCTGGGTATGCATTCGCTGAGCACGCCGTTAAGTATGTGGATTGTGGTCATCGAGGACACTCCAGTGCACGCACAGGCGCGCTGCTATCCACTGATAAAGTACGCATGTTAGCGTCTTTACCCTGCTGCTCTACTCGCTGACATGACACTGAACACGGTCTGTCCCTGATCCCAAACACTCACAGCACTGGCATGCGCTACTCCAGAGCCGTGCATCGACAGTCTTTATCCTCGTGAATGGTGCGTTCACCTCCAAGCGAGCACCGAGGCCCCCGTCAAGCGCTGACGTATCGCTTTCTCTAGAATCCACTCCCGTGGCGATCCACGCTGACACGGGGAGCGTGGACCTGCTGGGTTTGAATGAGGACACGGCCGCGTCGGCTCGGCTCGTCCATCCGCTGCCGTCGCCATCCAAAGCTCTCGCTCGCTCGCCACGGTCGCCAGAGATAAACTCGCATCGACCGCGTAGCAGTGACGACGACGTTCCCCTCGGTAACGTGCGACGGATCCCGTGGAGTGTACGCTAGTCGGATTCTCCATTTCATCCATGCGATGGGACTGACGGTCGATTGTCACAGGAACTACAAATTGGCAAGATCATCGGCAACGGGTCCAGGTCCGACGCGCTTTTCCAACATGGTGGACACCCGAGTTTGTGCTCATCTCGTGTTTCGTTGCTCGTAGCTGCCGCGTGTATAACGCCACGTGGCGAGGCACCGACGTCGCCGTCAAAGTGTACGGTTGCTCTCTCGTCTGCCGTCAGGTTTTCGCCTAACCTTTTGGTCGTTGTTCCTTCCCGTGCGTCGATGTCGCAGCTTCACCAGCACGGACCGCAGTGCCGTGGAAAAGGAGTTCTCGAACGAAGTGGCAACGATGGCGCGGCTCGGTGCACATCCATCGCTCGTGCTCTTCCTCGCGGTCACGCAGCAGCCGCTGAGTATCGTCTTTGAGTATCTGCCGTTCTCGCTCTTGTAAGCCAAGCAGTATTTTCTATGATCTCCAGAAACAACTTTATTTACGAACTGACCTGTGTGAAGTGAGCTTATCAACGGCGTCGAAGACAAGACGCGCAAGCTGCCACCGTTCCCGTCGTCGTGGACGAAGCGAGTGACCATGATGGTGCGACCGCGATCTCTTGCTCCCATCGGAGCTTTGGCGGTGCTTCTCTAACGCGATCGGCGTTCTGGCATAGCTGGACATTGCCAAGGGACTCCAGTTTCTCCACTCCTTCGATATCATCCACCGGTGCGATGTCGTTCCTTACTGTGTAATCATCTCCGGTGTGGAGTGCCAGCTAACATCTCACTTAATTGTAGCGACATGAAGTCCCTGTGCGTGTTGGCACCAAGGCACTCTCTGGTGCAACGTGAATACTCACCATCGCTTTCTTGGTACCCTCTCAGGAACCTGCTTGTCACGCCCGAGGGCCGCGTCAAGCTTGCCGACTTCGGCATCTCGCGCGTCGCGCAGCCGAGCGCCCACATGACGGGCTGCTGCGGCACGTACCAGTGGATGGCGCCGTACGTGATGCCGTTACTGCACGTGATCGGCCACAGTACTCCCCTTACAACATTCTATTTGTTTGTTTCCGCTGGCACCAGTGAGGTGCTTCAGAGTGCCGCCTACTCCGTGTCCGCTGACATCTACAGCTTCGGCATTATCATGTGGGAGATCTGCGAGGGAGCGCCGCCGTTTGCTGACCTCTCTCCGGCGCTTGTGCCCGCGGCCGTGCTGCGCGACAAGAAGCGGCCGCAGTTTTCACCCCGTACGCCTCAGGTGAGAATTCATCTTTTCGTCCTTCTCCGCTATAGCCCCAACAGTTAGAGCTAACATCATCACCCGCGACAGCCTCTGCAAGAGCTCGCGCAGCAGTGCTGGCAAGAAGACGCGAGCAAGCGGCCGAGCGCCGCGCAGATCGCGGCGGTGCTGCACGGCTTTTTCCACCACGCCTAACTAGTAACAAGCGAGTTTCGTGCACAAGCGGGGGAGCACCTCTATTCTGTTACCGGAAGCTCGCGAGCCCTTCGATGTACTGCTTGACCTGCGTGCGGAAGAGCTGGCTCGTGATGGTCTTGGTGGTCTGCACGTCACTGAGCGGGTTGTTGACGACGTACTCGACGTAAAAGTGCGCGTAGAGGTGCTTGAGCACGGCGCTGAGGTCGCCGGCGTGGTTGTCAGTCATGAGGATGAATCGCAGGCCGCTGGGCGTCTCGTAGTGGTGGCACGTGTACGCATTCGTCTGGTAGCGCTGGAGGCCCTCGCTGGGCAGCGGCGTCGGCTGCGCCGCGGCGCTGTCGCCCGTGTCGCCTGTGGTCGGCGTGACCTTGAAGACGAACTCCTTGAGCGAGAAGATGAGCCCGAAGAGCAGCCGCTTCTCCTCCTCCGGGTCGGCGTACGTGACGGCCGCCTTGGTCGCGGCCGCGTTCCACTTCTCGTGGAACAGGCACGAGCCGCTGCGCGAGTAGATGAGCAGCGAGAAAATCATCGTCGCGCCCTTCGAGCTTCTCTCTCGTGGATCTGTCTGTCTGTCCTGCTGATGAAGTGCCGAAGAGCTCCCTCAATACGAACTTAGCGGTGAACAGCCCAAACCGAACTTAGTGGTGAGGATGCCCATCGTCCGCCTGCCCTACCCCGTCCGCTCGCGTCCCTGTCCACTTCCACTTCGCAAGTGCGCGTTTGTGCAGCGTCATCTCCAACGAAAAACCCAGAGCTCTTGCCCACATCCCGAGCAGCTCCCAGCCGCGCAACCTTCCTCGTGGCATCATGTCGGACGACGCTGCCACTGCCACGGCCACTGCCACCGTGCTGGGCGTGCGCGTGCGCGTGGATGGAGCGGACGGTGCCGCGGACGTCGGCGCGCGCGTGCACGCGCTGGCCGCGCTCTGCGGCGTCGCGCTCGCCGGGGACGACAACGACGACGAGACCGCACCACCACCAAAGCAGACGCAGCAGTGGGTCGCGAGTGCCGGCGCCATTGCGCTCGGCGCCAACAGCGGTGCGCACCCGCGCGCCATGCAGCTCGCGCTGGCCGCGCTCTTCCACTGGGCGCTCGCAGACGTTGCCTCCGTCGCTGTCGAGGTGCGAAGCTTAAATCATGGCGCTGCGCAGATGGGTGAGTTTGGGACCAACACTGACCCGGCGTGCTTGTTTGGGTGCTGCAGATCTTCGAGTCGATGTTCGGCACGTGGGTCTCGTTTGAGGCGGCCAGCTTGCTGGCGGAGACGCGCGCCAGTGCAGAAAGCCCGCCGTCGGTGCAGGTGCTGCCATCGTCAGACACGGCCGGCGTGCTCGCCAAGCTAGCGGACGAGACAACACAGGTGGTGGATGCGCGTGCGCAGCAGCAGTACCTTGGGCTGGACGCGCAGCAGCAAGTCGTGGGGCACCTCGAGGGCGCTCTGTGCGTGCCCTACGATGCCGTGTTTGACGAGGAGACCGGCGCGTTTTTGGCCGTGGAGACCATTGCCGACGAGCTTGACGTGGCCGGCGTGGACTTGGTCAAGGACGCGATTGTCATCGCATCCAGCGCGATTGAGGCGGCCGCCGTTGCGACCGCGCTTGCGCTCGCAGGCCATCCTGGAGTGCAGCTCTCGCTGGTCATGCTCTCGGATGAGCTCGTCGCGCGCCTACCAGCGCAGATGACGAGCGCGATTTTCAAGAAAGACGACTTGCTGTTTCCGAACGAGGACGGGCTCTTTGATCTCTCTCCGGAGGCTGCTGAAGCCACTGCGTCTTCTACGGACAGCGAAGCAGCCGATGGCAAATCCCTCGAACAGGAATACGCGGAGCGTTTGAAGAAGCCCAACGGAGACGATGACGAGAGCGGGAGCACGAGCGATGATGACGATGACGACAACGCGAAGGGTGCCGATGAGGTTGTTTGGGTGAACGCCGCCGGGCAGCGGTACTTCGATATGCCTCGTCACATGAGCAAGGTGTCGTTTGTGGAGGCATCGCGCGACATCTACCGCGTCGTGTCGTTCGTGCTGGCGCCTTTTGGCTTCCCCTCCCGCCTGCAGGAGCGCTTTTCCATCTCGGAGATCAAGACGCGCTGCAGTGCGTTGTACCAGGATGTGATCGAGGTCTGCTCGGACCTCATCTACCACCATCGGGGCCTGAACGAAGGTGCGATGGCCATGAGCGTGCACAGGTGGGTCGAGAAGAAGCGCGATTCGGAGTGCTCGCAGCAAGTGCGCGCTATCAACGACCTGCTCGATGTGCTGTACAAGCCACCGGTGTTTATCGAAGTGCCCAATCTCACGGACGACCGTGTGGTTGAGATCGCCAAGGAGATGGCGGACCGACTCACAGAGGTGATCAAGAAGCGCGCGCCGTGGGCGCTGGAGACGAAGGACGACGAAGAGAAACTATTGGCACCTGAAAATGAGCAGGAGACAGAGGGTGAGCAGGACGCGCCGGTCAATGATAGCAAATCCGACGGATGGCGAGACACGGTCTACCCATCAGTCGTGTACGCGCTCGGATTCATTCCGCCAGAGCCGAAGAAGAAACACCAGCGCTTGAGCACTCTGCAGATCAAGTCGTTTATCCAGGCAGCCGCTGAAGCTGTGTGGGAGGTCATCAGCCAGGAGCCGTGCAGCCAGGTCGAGTATCAGGCGCTCTGCGACACCGTGAGTAGCGATGAGCAGCGCGAGCTGCTCGAGTCGATCAAGTTGACGGCCGAGCGCGCGCTGTACGTGATCAAACACTCGCTCATGCAGTCGCTGGAGCGAGAGGCCGACGTAGTCGACACGCTCGTGGCCGTGCGCAACGCTACGGAAGACGGCAACCGCGCCCATCGCTCTGGGCGGTACGAGGTCGCACTCTCGTACTACACGAACGCGCTGGCAATGCTGCCAGTGTTCCACCCGGAAGTCGCACCCGTGCTCGTGGGGCGCATCAAGTGTTATATCCAGCTCGGTCGCTTGGACCAGGCGCGGCAAGAGACGCGCGTGTTGCTCAAGATCGACCCGTTCAACGTCGGCGCCTACTCGTGTCTTGGTGAGATCGAGGAGAAGCGCGCGCACCCCGAGGAGTCCATGCAGCACTTTGTCACGGCATTCATTCTCGACGGCTCACGGTCGCAGGACCACGCCACCGCCATCGACCGTGTTGCACGCAGCGTGGGCCGCAACGTCGCCAAGGACATTTTCAAAGAGATGGTGCTGCAGCACGAGCTGCCCACGCAGTGGCTCGTCGAGAGCTACTTCGACTCGTTTGAGCACGACATCGACTACGCCGCGCGCGTGCCGTTCGACATTGAAAAGTCGCTGGACGCGGACGCCAGCGAGCTGGACGCCGAACGATTGCTGAGTCGCGCGGTGCACTATAAACGCAAGAAGCAGTACACGGAGGCCCGTGCGGACGTGTGCGTCGTGCTGACCAAGGATCTCGAGGACGACGCGCTGCGTGCGATGGCGCTGAACCTGCACGCGTCGTTTCTGTACGTCGCGGGCGACGTCCACGCCGCGATTGACGCGATCAACGAGTCGCTGGCGCTCAAGCCGCAGTCCGTGAATGGACTGGTCAAGAAAGGCGGCTTCCTCTCCGAGGTCGGCGAGATGGAGCAGGCCACCGCGTGCTTCAACGAGGCCGCCGAGGTGGACCCGAACGATGCCGACGTGTACTTGCACATGGGCCAGAAGGATCTGCTCGAGGGTAACTACTACGAGGCCGTGCAGTGCCTGCGGCGTGCCATGTCGCGCTCCGAGGCGTTGCCCGTGACACACGTCTCGTACGGCATGGCGCTCTACAAGAGTGGTTCGGTATACCAGGCGATGGACGTGTTCAACGACGCAGCCAAGCAGTTCCCGGCGTCGCCCGAGGTGCACCTGTTCTATGGCGAGGTGCAGGCCGACCAGGGCGACTACGACGGCGCAATGCGCCACTTCCTGCGCGCGCTCGAGCTCTCGCCGCAGTGCCCGCTGCCGTTCTTGAACGCCGGGCGCGTGTACGTGAGCACGAACGACCCGCTGCGCGCCATCGCGCACTTTCAGCAGGCGCTGGCGATCGACGAGCGGTGCTCGTCGGCGCACCTGGACATCGCGCAGGTGCTCTTCGCGCAGGGCCGCGCGGCCGAGGCGTTCCACCACTTCGACCGCGCGGCGCACTGCTGCCGCTTCCTCCCGGAGGTCGAGGAGGTGTGCTCGGCGCAGGAGATGGCGCGCATGCAGGAGCGCGTGACCGACATCCTCGGCGTCGACCTGCGCCACATCATGCGCTCCAAGTGAGCTCGAACTAGTCTAGCCTCCACATGTTCGCCACCTAGAGTCTCTCCAGAATGCATATTCTCTCAAATAGAGTCGTATCATTGCTCACAGGGGCAACTGCGTTCGCTCCGAATTCTTGTTCATTCGGCTGTGGGAAGAAAAAGCCGCCCACTAACAATCTCCTCCGCCTCCCCCCGCGTCGGCCACGCCAGAACTGCATTCGCCCCGCCCCGCCCCACCCCATGAGCAAGCGCAGCAACCACCCGGCGTTCCACTACGCCGTGCTCGTGAGCATGGCCGGCGGCGTCGGCTACACCATGAAGCGCCACCTGCCGTCGCTCGTGGGCGGCACGGCGCTCGGCATCGGCTTCCTCGGCGCCGGGCTGCTCGTGCTCACGGACACGATCAGCGACCACACGTTCGGCCACGGCACGGGCATCGCCATGTCGGGCCTCATCACGTCGGTCATGGCGCGCCACGCGCTGCTCACGCGCCTGCCGGGTCCCGCCGCGATCGCCGGCGTCGGCGCGCTCTCAACCGGCTACCACATCCAGCGCCTCGCCAACCCGCCGCGCCGCATGCGCTACGTGCCCGGCGCGCCGCCCGTGCCGTCGCCCAGCGCCACGGCCTAGCGCGCACGCTGCGGGGCTGCCTGTCGGCGGTGACTCGGAGCGTACAGTCGATCGGTCGCCCCTTCAATACCATGTTCGTTCTTGTATCAATGTTGCGCTGGTGACGCAGATGCAAGTTGCCTTGCTCGGTGAAACGTGTTTTGGATCCGTCCCTAATTAAACATCTTCCGGGTTCGGGTCGAGTCCCTAAACTGTTTTTGCCAAACGAGGGATTCCGACCGTAATCCGATTACGATCGTCTCGGTAGCTCTACAGAACCACGCGCCGGAGCCGCTGAGGTGCCCGCGAGCAGCTCCACTCCGTGTCAATCGTTTAGATCCGCATTGGAAGTCCCACCGAACCACAAGCAAGAAGAGACCATGTCCGGCCACCACCCGACGTACACGATGGCCGCGCTGCTGGGCGTGGGCGGCGCCATGGGCTACGCGCGCACGCGCAGCGTCCCGTCGCTGGTCGCCGGCGTCACGCTCGGCGCGGGCTTCGGCGCCGCCGGCTACTTGCTGCAGCAGGGCAACATGGTGCAGGGCCACGGCGCCGCGCTCTTCTTCTCGACGATCACCATGTCGGCCATGGGCGTGCGCGCCATGCGCTCCAAGAAGCCGCTGCCCGTCGCGATCTCGGCGCTCGGTGCGCTCTCCTCGGCGTACCACGCGCACCGCTTCACGCAGTGGATCGGCCAGGAGTGAACACGCTACTGGCGTCATGAATCGTGAATCGACCTTCGATCTCGTGGACGGGCGGATGAACTGTCGTCCGTCTCGCACGGCTTCGCACCCCACCACGCGCGAGCGAGACGAAGTGAAGAATAAAATCAACGTATTTGGATATGCATCAGTGGCGTGTTTAGTTCGAAAGGGAGGTTTTCTAATAACGAGAGATGGTGACGACGGCGCGAGCAGTTCAGCACTACAGGCTATCGCCCTGGACCGCTGCGCTGGCGTCCACGCGGGGCGTCGACGCTGCGCTCGAGTGCTGCACGGAAGAGACGCAGGCGGCCAGCATGTCTTCAAACATGACGCCCGTCATGTTCTTGGTGAGGTAGACCACGTCGGCGATGTCACCGTCGCCGATAGCGTCACCCTTGGAGAGGTCGTTCGAGACACCTGGCGAGAACGAAATCTCGACGCGAAACCGGTCCTCGCTCTCCTCCTCAAGCCAAGGCGTCTCGAAAACGCGGATCACGACGTGCGCCAGGTAGTTGAGCTCGGCTACGCGGTCGAGCGCGCAGCTCGCGCTGTCCGAGATCATCTTGGACTCGCTGAAGACGTACTTGCGCTGCGGCATGCTCTCGTTCACACTGATGCCCATGCGCTTGAGAATCTCGTTGCTGTACTTCTCCTGCTCGGGCGATATGTCATACTCGCCGTCCTCACCGCCCTTCTGGTGGCGCGCACGCCAGGACGAGCACTGGAACCGCAGCACGTTCAGCAGCGTATGCATGTGGCTCTCGCTTGTGAAGTACAGGCGTGTGCGCACCTGCGTCGCCGGGCTCTTGATACGGAGCTCCTTAGCAAACGTAGGGTCCAATCTGTAGCCATGGTGTTCAATATCTGCGTCCTCCAGGTCATCGCTCGAGCCCTGGAACGGCACTTGCATGCCGAAGAAGCTGTTGCCCAGCGTCGACGGATCACCGCTGGTCGCGGCCGACATCACCGCCACAATATCAGCGCGGATCTTAGCGCACAGCGCCTGGGAGACCTTGATACCGATCGATTGCTTCTCCGCCAGCTCCATGCCATACTCTTGGGGCACGTAGATACTAGCGAACGTTTCGGCGAGCTTGAATAGTTCCATCACGTGACGTAGCCCCACGTGCGAGTTGTGTAGCAAATCGTACTTGATGCAGTCGTACACGTCCGGCAGCTTGCTGAGGTCGTATTTCTCAGCCTTGGTCGAGTAGAAGTCCCGATATAGCTTCTCCCAGCGCTCACTCATGAGTGAGAATGTTTCGCCCATGTACAGGGGCATCTTCTCGTCATTGCCCTTGGATTGGCTGAGCTCTTGGATCTCTGTCTTGAGCTTACCGATCAGATCGTGGAGACGCTTGAGCGCGTCAGTTGGACTCTTGATGGTTGCCAACGCCCTCAATATCGAGTCCGTCCGGAGCGGGGCTACAGCCGCTGAGAGTTCCTCATAGGAAGCATACTCGCGCTGCAAGAGATTCTTGAGCTTCTCTTTGGTGCGCTCGATCTCCTCATTTGCCTCAGCCTGGCCGGAGTGGTCAAGCATCTTGTTGGCATCTAATAAAACAAAAGGGATACGTCACACACCGAGCGGACACACGATCCGAAGCATCCATATACAACAAACTCACCTTTGCCCAGCGTCGTGACTAGGCTGACGAGAATCGGCGTAAGATCGCCCTCCAGCTCGAGGAACCCTTTCGCAAAAGCCGCGGCGGTCATCTGCACACGGCCTTCGTCGGACGTAAAGATCTTGAGGTCGTGGCGGAATGTCGAATGGAGACGCAGCAACCCTCCCTCCTCCACAGGGTACAACTGGTTGCGGAATTGGTTGCCCAACCGCTCGCCCTGGCGCTTGCCCGTGTCAGTCAGGTCACCTCCCCACTTGATAATCATGAGAATCTCAAATCGCTCGCCCTCTGTCATTTCCGACGATGACGAGGCCGAAGGCGTGTGCGCACGTCGCGGCTTGAACTGCACTTTGCGGTTAATACCCGCGAACTTCCAGCGCTCCAGCACGCGCTTCATCTGGAGCAACTTCTCGAACGAGTCACCGCCCTCTGCCTCCCACACAGCATCTTTTGAGCCGACGCCGGGTGCGTACGCCTTGATGAGGCTGCGCACGAGGTCGAGCAGCTCCTGGAGGTCGGCGACAGCCTTGACCTTGAGCTCGTCGTACTTTTCGTTCGTGCGGCGCTTCTCATAGAAGGCGACGAGATCTTTCTCCCACACGACCGTCTTGAGCTTTTGCTTCGGAGTGCGGTCTCCGTGACGCACGACTGCGATGACGCAGCGCAGCTCCTCCTTCCGCTCGTCATCCATGAACCCGCTCGCGACGCTGCTGCTCACGCTCGACTCGGATGCATCCGAGCCCGAGCTCGGGCGCGGGGGTGCATCTTTCCACTCGTGGCCAACAGCGCTCGGCTCGGTCGCGTACTGCGGGCACATCTGCGGCGACATCGTCGGGCCGGAGCTCGAGCGCCGCTGGCGAAAGTACCGCGAGCGCAGCGCCGAGACGAGGTAGTTGTGCAGGATGAGCCCCGTGTCGTCGTAGTACTTTTTCGAGTTCTTCACGAAGCTCCAGCCGTTGACGTCGCATACGTACGAGTTGCCGCGCACGCGCAGCAGGTCGAAGCCGCACACGGTTTGGTGGAACGCGAGGCACACTTTGCGCGCCATCTCCTTCTCGGCCGAGTTGAGGATCACCGGGTACCGCACTTCCTTGCCGGCCGAGTCGCGCATGACGCGGCCGTCGAGCACGGGCGACTTGCGCGCCTCGGCGTGGCCGTAGCTCGAGCCAACCGTGTACACTTTGACGTCCGTGCCCTGCGTGTTGAGGAACTCCTCGTAGATGTAGGAGCCGTCGCGGCGGATGGTGTTGCACTCGGGGTAGAACTCGCTCGAGCGGTCCCCGACCTTGCGGAAGAGCCGCTTGCTGCCGCCGCCGGCACTCGTCGGGTAGTATATGTACACGTTGTGGTCCTCGGCGTCCGCGGGCTTCTCGACAAAGGGTTTGTTGATGCGCACGCCGTTGACGACCACGTAGTTGTCGGCCTCCTCCACATTGTCCTCCTGGCCGGGGATGTCGCGGTTGACGATCGCGTGGCGCGGCACGGGGATGCCGTGGCGCATGAGCAGCGCGTACACCTTGCGGCGGTCGAAGAGCACGTGCTGCATGTGCAGGTCGTTCACGAGCACCGGGTGCACGAGCTTGACGTACTGCTCGGCCTTCTGCAGCGGGAAGCCCGTCGAGTAGAAGCTGATGAGCGCGTCGCAGTAGGGCCACTCCTCCACGGGCTTGTGGAGGATGGTCGCGTCGTCGAAGATGCACAGGTCGAACTGCTTCTTGGTGTCGAGCCGGCGCAGAATCTCCTGCATGGGCTTGGACCGCGTCTTCTTCTCCATGGCGCACACGCCCACGACATACTTGCGTACCACGGGCTCATCCATGGCGGACGGCGGTGGCGGTGACGGCGGGTGGTGCCTCCGACGTCCAGCGTCCGGCGTGCGGCGTCTGGGACACAGAGAGATAGGAAGAGAGAGAGAGAGAGGAAGAGGTGGCGGCAGACCTGGTGGGTGGGCTGTCTGTCTGTGTGTCTGTCGCGTGTCCCAAGATGCGATGCACGCGCACGAAACGATTCCATTCAACCGAATCTGGAGAGAGTCAGCTAATATTATGCCCAATCCCGAGGCGACATTGAATGCTATTCTGGCCAATAATGGCGGCGAGGCGCCCAGAATTAGATTAGTTAGCACGCTGTCGCAGGCGGCGGCGGCAACGACGGGGAGGGAGATGGGGTCACGGACGGAGATGGGCTCGGTGGTGCCGGCGGCGGTGCAGTCGTCGTGGGCTCGCCTGACTGCGCAAGCCACTGCGCCAGCACGGCGCCCAGACGCTGGCCCCCCGTGGTCACGGTGTCGTAATAGGCTGCCGCGCCGCCCTGGAGGAAGACGTGGCGGTCGCCGGGCACGAAGAATGTCGACACGCGCGAGCTGAGCGCCGTGTAGACGTCCAGGATCTTGGTCATGCGCTAAAGGACACAAGAACACAAAATAACGTCAGACGAGCTGTGATCGAGGCGCGTTTTGTCCTCTTCCGAGACGAGCGATATTTCATGAATGCGTACCGCGTAAAAGTCGGCCTCGGAGAGCAGGTTCGGGAACGGAAACCCGAACACGCCATCCTTGACGAGCTGGTAGAAGTAGCGCTGAGTGCGGTCCCCCTGGCTGTTGAGGAACAGCCAGTCGCTCTGCGGGAGAAGCTGCAGCATCGCGCTCACGAGCCCGGAGACCTGTAGGGTCTCGGCCTTGCACCCTTGCGCGACCGCCGGTGGCACCTTGAGGTCGGCGTCGCATGCACCATAGTAGTTGAGCACTTGGCTGCCCGTCGCACCGTCCGGCAGCACGCCCACGTAGCTGTCGGCGAGAATGGCGTAGCGCGGGCGGCCGCTCGCTTTCTGCTGTTGCTGCTGCTTCGTGACGCCCCACGCATCGGCAACGTACGCCGCAAGTGCCTGCGCGCCCAGCGAGCCGGCGCTCGCGCCGCCCAATACCAGCTCACTCACGTCCGGGAAGTTGGCGCGAGCCCACTGGACCGCGGCCTTGGTGTTCTCGAAACCGTTCATGTGCATTGCTTTGTCTTGTTTGAGACATTGCGGGCGATTGAAAGCGGCCTCCAGGCCGGTCTCAGCTGCGGGCAGCACGCGGGCCCCCACATGGAGATCGCCCGTGCAGTACGGCACGTGGACGATGTTCCAGTCGTTGAAGAGGTTGCCGGAGTCGCTGCGGTTGAACACGCCGGAGCTGCTGGCGCGCGCAACTGTGGTGAATGTTGACGACGCACCTAGCGCGCACTGCACCGCGAAGTTGCACGTGTACTTGTCGATGCAGGCGCCGCCGCCCTGCAGGAAGATGAGTAGCTTCGTGCTACTCTTTTTCGGAAACACTTGGAAGAAAAAGGTTGCGTTTGTCGAGTACGACGCGTCCTGAAAGTCGTCAAACGCGCACCGTGTCGTGCCGCCCGGGTAGATCAAGGCGCTGCCATCCACGGGAGACAACGCGAGTGAGGCCACCGGGCACGTCGAGCCGGATGCGTACGAGCAGGTCTGGTCACCCGGACGGTACCCGAGCGCGCTCGAAACCATGCAGCCCATGACGACGCCCTTGAATGCGTCGCGGTGCTCACCATGTTCTACTGGGTTCTTCCTCTCGGGATCGAAACGTGGTCGGACTTGGTCTTGAGCTTGGGCTCGGAGCTGTCCACCTGACGAGGCAAAATAGCAAGTGGTCTCGAGTTAGTATCCACGCTAAGTCGGGCTCGCCCTTGTGCAGTTGAGTTTAGCAACAAACGATATCGTGGAAGAACCCATCGGTGATTCGGAAACATCGCGCGGATGACGTCGCCGCTTGAACTTGCGAGCGCGGCCGCTTGTTTCTTTTTGGGCTCCGTCGAACGCTATTGAGCCCGGTGTTCCATGTATCTCAACCTGCGCGGATGTTGTGATTACGGCAGAACATCAACGACAGCGTGGATCCATGTTGCAGCATCCTCTCTGGCGCCCCGTGAGTTCCATTTTGCTGCCGCGGAACCTTCCGAGGACGTCAGGTCCACGCCGCCGAGCGGACGTGAAGGGCTGAGACGAATGGCTCAAGGCGTATGCGTGTAGAGTACTAGAGCGGCGGACATCTCCCTCAGGGTCGTCTTGCTTCCCCATCTCCAAAGTCGATTTCGAAGAGGCCGAGCACAATCTGATCTCCTCGGATGTGCTTCAACTTGAAGTCATTCGAGGATGTACTGATTCAACCACAAATAGAACTCTCAAAACCCTTATTTTCACTTGAATCTCTCAATTCGCATATTTCTCAAAAAACAATCCAATACGCCCTCGGCAGGGAGTGTTCAGTTCACATATCGTACTTAAGCGAACAGCTCAACCCTGTCAAATCACCAAGCAGCTCACCATTCCGAAGACGACGAACTTGACGCGAGCGCCACACGCGATGGCGGCGTCGTTCAAGTATGCGCGCGTGGCCGTCTCCTCGGACGACATGCGCGCCGCCATGCGCCGCTCCTCGGCGCAGCGCGTGGACTGCCGCGAGTACTCGATGACCGTGGCCAGCCGCTTCTACTTCTCCAATGCCTACCGCCTGCTCTACGTGCTCACAGTGGTCGCCAGCGCTGTCTGCGTCGTCTGGGTGCGTTCGCTCCTCTATCAGTGCTTGAGCGTGTGTGTGCGTCTGCTTTAACGCCTGTATACTGTGTCTATGGCATCTACAGACTGGGTGGAACCACTGGAAGATGTACGTTCATGCCTTACGAAGTGGCATGCTGCCACATCATTGAACTGACGCCCTCCACTTATGTCAGTCCATCGTCCGTCCTCTTCATCTCGCTCGAGATCGGAGTTAGCGCGCTTTTGGTCTTTGAAGTCCTTCTGCGCATCGTCGCTTTCCGTCGTGTGAGTCCCCGAACCGTTATCGATGCCCTCACTGCGCGAAGGCGTGGTCTCGCTCACCAGTCGTTTGTACTTAACTCAGCGTTTCTGGTCCAAGTGGTGCAACATCTTCGATTTCGTCGCGCTAGGTATTTGCTCCTATCCGCTGTAGTTTTGTATGGGCATCTACTGATGATGTATGATGATGTGGCAGTCATGAGCTTGGTGTCAGTTGCCATGTACTTCAACGAAGAGGGCGTGCTCGGCGAACTTGAGGAGGTCGCGACGGACGCGTTGCTCGCGTTTCGCAACGCCATCCAGTATGTACGCCTAGCCATTTTTCTCAAGAACCGATCTGAGCACATCGGCGGCTCCGAAGTCGCAGACATTGACTTCGACTCCCTCCCTACGACCGCCGTGGATGGTCACGACGAGGAAGAGGCTGGGGTACTCATGGCTGAAATGGGTCTGCGAGACGAAGACGACGACATAGATCAGGATCTGACTGTGAAGCGTGCCGTCCTGTGACACAGGCAATGGTATATGTACACGAATTGTACAAAGTGTGCACCGCAGTATATTTGTCTTAAAAGAAGAGCAACTTGACGAGAATCGCCCACACGAGATGGGAAGCTCTAATCAATGGGAACCACAGTGCGTTGTTAGGCGTGCTGTCTGAAATAGCAGGGCATTAGTTGCGTTCAAACTAGGCACGTACGCGATGAATGCCAACAGCGGAAGCATTTTCTCCTTCGAGAGATGTTCCGCGATGGACCCCCAGAGGTTGGTCAAGATGAAGAAGAGTGACCACGACATCGCGAGCAGCAGAACGACCCAATCTACCCCTTCAAACGGCACCATGCAGATGAACTGACAATTGAACAACCGCATCAAATCAGTTGGCCTTCCATCATGGAGCCGTAGCATGGCGGAACACAACGTACCGCAGCAGGAATGAAAATGGTCGTCGAGTACCCATAGAGGCACAAAAGGTACGACAGAGCCATGGGCACCTGGAAAACGTACTTTCCGACCAGCCACAGAACCACTGGGAGACCGACGAGGAAGATCTCGACCAGAGTGCACGCTGAAGCGACGCGACTGAAGTCGTAAGACCACTCATTGATGTCCCCAACGTAGTCCCAGTAGGAGGCCACGTTGCTGCACGACGCGAGGCAGAAAATAAGCGTCGTGGACAGCCAGACGGGGCCATACGCATCGGGAGACACTGCCACTAGCTCTGAGAATGTCGGGTCTTTCTTGAACGGAAGCAGGGCGCGTACAAGACGCTGCTGGACGTCACTGGTGTCCACGTCGAAGTACTACGATGGTCAAGTTAGATCACCATACAGCGTGTGGCTTCTTTTCATCCATGCGATCGCCTTACCGGTTGGTAGTACGCGAGCGTGAAACACCCGCACATACCCATGGGGCGCGCGGCGTCCTTCGAGTCGTCGCTGTACCCCATCTTCTTTCCCATCAGGTTGTCGCGAACTGAGATTTGAAGGCGTCAATGGCGTGGTCGGGCTCTGGATCCGCCGCAGTAGGTACCAATAAGCAAAACGTACCTTTCGGAGACATGAGTCCATCCTCCAGTCCGTCCATTTCCGCGACGGAAACCTCTGTCCAGCGCATCGCGTTCCAAGTGAGTGCGAGGCTCGCTGATCCCAAATAGGAGGCAGAGGCTTTGGTACTCACCAAACTCGAGTCCGGCTCCGCGATCCTAATACAGATCACACCACACGTCACAAGCGTCAGTCTTCCTGTCCACCTAATCCGGTGCGAACCCAGCATGACGCCTCCGCACATTGAGCGCGCTCGCCGCCGACTTGACGTCGTCCATGGTGCTGTCGTCTCTTGCGTTTACCTTGACGAGTTGGGAAAGCGCTCACCGAGGGCAGAGCAAAAGCAACGAGGGACAAGAAAAACCCAAAAAGAACCAATAGGAAGTCGGTTGGGTGAATGGGTGGTATCTCGGGGAATCGGAGCGCAAGTGAAGAGGAATGGAGGAATGCATGAGCTTGTATGAACGGGAAGTCTCCTCGACCGCCTGCCCGCGTACGGAGGGGCAGCCGTCGAAAGGGGCATCTTTTAGCACGAGTTTTAGGGACAGAGCAGCATATTTAATCTAAGTCTTCGCTCGACGCGGCCACGGCCGGGGCGGCGCCGGCGTCGGCGGCCTCATCGGCGGCCTCGTCGTCGTCGCCCTCAAGCGCGTCGAGAAGCGCGTCATCCTCCTCAGCCGCGTCCTCCGCCTTCTGGATGATGGCGGCGACATCGGCAGCCGAGAGGCGCGAGCCGTCGTTCTGGACCTCGAGCGTCTTCTTGCCGGCCGAGGCC
>JAMFLL010000302.1:15090-45444 GCA_027475725.1 Pythium rhizo-oryzae
GCAGCGCGTTCTCCATGTAAATGTTCTTGATCTTGTCGTACACGATCGCGTGGAGCCAGAGCGAGAAGCCCGAGATGATCGCAACGTAGAAGTACGGCGTGCCGTAGCGGTTCGCGCTCAGCAGGCCGAGGATCCAGCAATTGGGCGCGATCACGAGGCCGTCCACGACGCCATCGAGGATGCGGCCCGTGCGCGTGCCGCGCTTGCACAGTCGCGCGACCTGGCCGTCCGCGCAGTCCGAGACGATCCAGAGGAACATGAGCGTGCTCGCCGCGAGCAGCGAGTGGTTGGGCTGCCACGCGAGCGGATAGTGGAACTCCGAGTCGTAGAGGCACATGGCCGAGGCCCAGCCGAGCCCGAGCCCAAAGATCGTGATCTGGTTGGGCGTGATCACGAATGGCAGGTAGCTGATGACCACGGCCGTCACGGCCGCGAGGCGCCGGTGGAAGTAGTAGTCCACGAGCTCCTCGACGTCGTACATCTTGGTCGAGACGGCGTTCTGGTAGCGCTCGAGCAGCGTGAGCGCGAGGTCCTTAGAGCGCAGCAGCGCCTTGCTCTCTTCCTCGTCGCCGCTCGCGTCCGGCGCGGCGGGCGCCTTGCCCGCGGGCGCCTTACCCGCGGGCGCCTTGGCCGTGCGGTGCGTCACCATGGACTTGGCCTCGTCGCCGGTCGCCGTCGATTTCGCGGTTGCCGTTGCGCTAGTGGCCGGCGCCGTCGCCGAGGCCTTGCCGGTCGGAGAGGTCGCGCCGTAGGCCGCCGCCGACTTGTCGCACGCGCCGCCCTTGGACGGCGACGCGTCCTGCGACGTCTCCATGTGTAGCAGCGCCATGTAGTTCTGGTCCGAAGAGGCTTGGAGAGGCGGGCCGAAGGGAGGGAGATAAGAGACTGGGGACAGCGGGGGGAGGGGATGCCACGCGCAAATGCCGGCACAACTTGCGCTTTGTACTGTACGAGCCAAACTGACACACGCGGGCCCACCGGAGCCCAACGGAAAAACCCGAAGAGATCCCGAAGACAGGTCACGGAGGAGGGCAAAAAACCTCAGTAGATGAGTCGGGTGGGGGCCGAGGGACTGGCCCGTCTGTTCCCCGCTTCTGTACACAGAAATAGACAGGGAGGGGGTTGGAGATGAGGTTTTACAAAAGAGGATGAGACGCTCCCTGCCAAATGGGGCGTCCCTGGGATGGCCACCAATTAGCCCCACGTGTCTCCTGAAGCGCGTGTGCTCTCGTGTGGCCCAGCGGCTGGTGCCTGCAAATAGAACCTCCACGGCCGTGGACAAAAGAACCCCTCACGCCATGGCGGGTGGGGAGGCAGGGCAATCGAACTCCCGGTTAGATTTGTGGATGTGAGTCGGAAGGGGTTCTTTTGGCTGGGTCTCTGGGTTCTTTCCTGTGAGAAACTGCGATGTGCGCGTAATCAGGAAGGAAATGGAGGTCGTCAATGCCCGGTGCGACGTGGTGTCATGCGTTGATTGCTCAAGTGCAGGCGACGTAGGAATTCTCCTTCGTTTTATCCACGAAGCCACGGCTCCGCAAGGGAAAGCTCGCTTTGACGAGACCGATCGAGGGGCGCTGCGCACCTGTGTAAAGTCTTGAGGACCTCCATGGAGCAGCAGTGCAGATTCCAGGTGAAAATGTGCAACTCCCAGCCTGTCTCTGGTACAGTGTACTGTTCGAGCCAGGCCGGTCCTTTCGATTTGCACACGGTCAGGCAGGACCTGCCTGCCCGAAGAACACTGAACCCACGAGATCTTCCCAGTTATAACCATGCCAACCGATCAATCACAATCATACATATCCACACCAAGAAGTCATGCGATCGACCTTGCGCTCATGAAGCAGCAAGTGCTTTGATACAGCAGCAGGAGATCGGCGTGCCAAAGATACCGACGGCAACCCTGCGTATCTGCCTGTGGGAAGCGCCTCGGGCTCCGCGTCTCTCTTCCTCTCCTTTCTCCCTCGCCCGCCTGGGAGCAAGAACAGAGGGAAAGCTGAAGCTCTGGCATGTCCCACTCCGAATCCTTCGTCCACCTCGGTTGGCTTCGAATTGGAGCCGCAGAAGACGGTGCTTCTCACATCAAGAGCATAAAAAACGGTGAGTCATTCTCGGGCCGCGAAACGGCGCCGCGCCGGTTCACGGGATACGCTGATGCCCTTTTTGGGCTGGCTGGCCTGGAAGACCCTGGGACCATGTGACTCTGTGGCCGCTTTCTCCTCCGCTTCAGTCAGTCCGCGTGGTCCGACCCTCGCAGCTCCGTGCGACAGAAACGCCCACCGTGCGACGACGCACTGCCTGCCGTATCATAACGGCACACATGCGACGGGTGCCCTGACACTCGATTCAGAACCCCCGCCTCATTCTCATATATCGCACCAATTTCTCCGCTCTCCCCGCCGAAGATCGCCATAGCCGTGTCATGTCCTGTCCGTATAAATGAACTCGCGCGACGCAGCCTCGGTCGTCGCAGTGGAGTGGACCGAGACAGCGCACCCGTCCCATGAACACTCTTCTTACTCATCTTGTCAGCCGCATTTGGGTCCGCACAGATCTGCAGTCGACTCCACCGTATGCAGTCAAATGCGGTCGAACTGCGGTTGGAAATAGGAGAGGGACGAAGGCGTGCGACACCCACGCGGACGAGTTCCACTGGCTAAACGCACAGTGTCTATACTAACGGACAATGGATCATAGCGACGACGCAAGGTTGAACGAGAGCTCCGGCGGAGATGAAGCTATGTTGCTTTAAATCCTGTTGGCCCAGTACCGTGAAATCTTCCGACTTACTGGAGCGAAGGGGGCCACTGCTGATTACGCATCCGCACTTCATGTTGAAGTGGAGAAATCCACCCATTGTAGCTTTGCTTTGTGCGATTCGTCCTGGTTTTTCAAGTCGCTGCAAGTGGGTAAACAACACACGAAGCGAGGAAGAACCTTCGCTGACCATGTCGCACGCGATTGTGCTTCCTCGGCGGCGCGCCGTCGCACATAAACAGCCAGCTACGCGCCACCAACGGACATTCGCCATGCACAGGAACTTTACATCGTCTAGAAAGGCAATATACACGAATCTTGTGGTCTATTTACGCAGATGTCTGATTCAAAGCCGAGCAGGTCCAATCGGCTGCTGATCTGATGTGGCTACACTTGCCAAGCAAACGGAAGAAAGAAAAGACCGCGCTCGATGGAAGAAAGCGCGCGGGTTTGGACCACGCGAGAAGCAAGGCGCGCATGGGGCCAGAGCGCGAGCCATGCCTCGGCCACGCGGGAGGCTCCTCCCTCCCCCCTTCTTCTCCGCTAGGCCCCCCCCACGGCTGGCAGGTCCCACGGTATCTCCGCGTGCGCTGCATTCTTCCATCGGTTGCAAGATCGGAGCACCAAGCACACTCAAGCACACACTCGTTGAAGCGCCATGGCGAATCTCTCTCCCGCACGTGCGACGGCGCGACGCGACGGTCGCGCGTTTCGTTCTATGGAGGAACCAGCGCCCGCGCTGTCGCCGCAGTCGCACCACGGCGGCGGAATCGGCGTCGCGTCACCGCAGACCCCGACATCCCCCGACCGCCCGTCCGATTGCGCGTACAAGCACTGGCGCGACGAAGAACTCGCGCCGAAACAGGAGTTTCTTGAATTGGCCACGCTCTCGCTGCCCATCATCGTCACGTATGTGCTCGAGCTGCTGCCGGGCGTCGTGAGCGTCGCGCTCGTTGGCCGCATGGACTCGCCGCTGACTAAAGAGTACGTCGACGGCGCCGCCCTTTCCAACATGTTCATGAATCTATCGGGCGTAGCAGTCGGCTTCGGGCTCGCGACCGCCATGGACACGCTGTGCTCGCAGGCGTTCGGCGCCGGTCGAACCAAGAACATGGGCATCTACTTCCAGAGCGGCCTGGTGGTTATGGCCGTCGCGATGGTACCAGTCTTCCTCGCCAACTGGTACACCGAGGACTTGCTTCTGCTCATGGGGCAACACCATGAGGTCTCTTGGTTGGCCGGGCGATTCAGCCGGCTCAGTCTCCCGGGGTTGCCGTTCCTTTTCGTCTACGAGCTGCTCAAGAAGGTCTTCCAGGCCCAGAACGTCGTCAAGCCCATGATGTACATCGCAGTGTGGAGCAACGTCGTCAATCTCGTGCTTGGCGGGTACCTCACATGGTACACCTCTCTCGGTTTCGATGGTGCTGCGATTGCACGGTCCATCGCGTCCGCCGCGCTGCTCGCTGGAGTCTTCCCGTACTTCACGTGGCGGCCGTCGATGCTTCGGCAGTGGTGGGGCGGATGGTTCCCACGCGATGCCATCCACCATACGAGAACGTTTCTCAAGCTCGGAGTCCCCGGCATGTTCATGATCATGCTCGAGTGGTGGTCGTACGAAGTGATCGCGATCGGTGTCGGGCTCTTACCCGACAGCATCATCGCACTGAGTGTCCACTCGGTGCTCGTGAACGTCTCCAACGTGACATTCAATTTCTTTATGGGCATCGCCGTCGCGACGAGCATCCGAGCGGGGAATTACGTGGGTAGTGACCAGCCACTTCGTGCACGGCTCGTCTCCCGGCTTGGGCTGCTTCTCGCGCTCCTTGTCGCACTGGTGCTGAATGTGGTCGTCGTAATCTCGCGCCATGCGCTGCCTCGCATTTTTATCAATGACTCGACCTCCACGGCTCTCGCAGCGACCGCGTTGCTCTTTTTGCTTTCGTTTCAGCTCGTGGATGCATGTAATTGCGTGATGCAGGGCATCTTCCGCGGCACCGGCCGACAGACGTTTGCGGCCATCGTGAACCTGTTTGCGTACTACGTCGTTGGCCTCCCACTGGGGATTCTGCTAGCATTCCAGTGCGACCTCGGTGTGAGGGGCTGCTGGATTGGATTCACTGGCGGAATCGCATGCGCGCTGGTCGCCTCGCTGATCAAGATGCGCAACACTGATTGGTATGAGTTGTCCAACGCTGCGAAAGAGCGAACGACCCTGGAGAGCGACACGAGTTCGCTTGTGTGAACAAGATCACCACGGAGAGGAACGATGTGGATGCATGCATTTAGCCGTGAAGAAAACAATGATGGTTTGAATGGAATGCCGTTCATGAATTACTGATTAGACGGCGCCCTTCGTCTTCTCTGGTACTACGGCTCTCCTTGACCTTTTCTTCATCACGTGAAGAGGGGGCAGCTTCGGCTTGAACGACTTGACGTCCCCATGCATGACCCGCTTTGGGTTGGAATCTCCGTCTTTCGTGGAGTTCGGTTCGTTCTTGCCTCCGTCGTCCTCAAGTTTCCCTTTTGCGAGCACCGCTGCTATGTTTCGACCGGTGGATGGCGTCCAGTGTCGTCCTTTCAGAACGCTCACCACGAACCAGAGCTCTTCTGTGTACTGGATGATTATCGAAGAGAAGACAGTAGCAGTCAGCGCGATCGCGCCGAGGGACCATATCTGTCACGCGACTCAAACCGTCAGCGGATGAGTCGACTACGGTAATACTAAAACAAGTCCCTCACCTCAAACGTGGACTTGTCTCTGGGGTCGTCGGTCACACAGGCGATGACGCCAACGAGTCCTGTCCAGGCTACGAGCGATGACCCGTAGAGACGAAGCCAGTTTACCTTCATAGTGCCCGTCAGTTCGCGTCATGACAAACCAGCCATCTCCAAGACCACTCACAAGAGAGAACATACAAGGCCGCATCCACACATTGAACACGACGAGACACAGTCTACGTGAAGGCAATCGGCTCGATGAAACATTCCCTGATCAATAGATCCATCATCATGCTTGGTTTACCCGTGCAGCGTGCAGCAAACGCAAAGTGCAAGAGGGTTCGAGTTTCCGAACGCGATGACGCTCTGTTGCAACACGTAAGTTTCCGTGTCAGTGAGGGCAGGAGATTGTCCAGAGCCGCCAACGTACCAATGCAAGCGGGGCGTGGAGACCGTGCACGACCGAAGTGTACCGCACGTCCGTCCACAATGTCGGCTGCGGTTTGGACGATTCGCAGTTGAGTTGAATCCCGACACCGGATGCCAGCAAACCGTATAGAACGGTTGCCGTGAATCCGAGTGCGATGTGCCCAAGCCTAAGCCACGTGAAGCAGACCGGATCGTACACGGGAATCGTGAACAAAATGCCGCCCCGGAGATAGCCGAGGAAGAGACACTCGAGTGGTAGCAACAGTGCGATCATCAAAGGCAAGACAGCCCAGGTGCTGAACGCGCGTAGTGCAAGTGTGCAAAGATCTTCGGCGGGGCTGGACGTCGGTTGAGGCTTGAACAGCGGGAACCGTTTGATTCCGAGCACACACGCAAGCACAAGAAGCGCTGGGAACGTTGCGTTGGCCAAGTAGAACGTCATGTGCGGATAATCGGAAGCGCGTTGGTGGGACCACAACGGGTGCAATAACAAGAGGCGGAAAAACTTGGGAGAGGGGTGAGTGAGCCACAAACTGAGTTCTCGTGCAGCGACGCGGACTTGAACCTACCTTCGCTGGTGTCTTGCTATTCGTTGGCCACGGCACGACGGGCAGAAACGCGAGAGCAGCAGCCTGAACGAGAGGCAGCAACTCGAGCAATGTGACGAGCACCACCAAGATACGCGTCACGGGCGAGTGCCTCCGTAGCGGGATCCGCTTTTCGATTGGCCCGTCCCAGGTGCCAACGAAAGGCCGAAGGCGGCGGCTTGCGCGCTCGGCGGGCTTGAACACTCTAGGGAACTCGAAGAAGTCCTTTTGAGTCTCTGGAAACTGCAGCATCGAGCGCGCCACGTCGCTGATACGCAGCCCCATGAGAACAAACACGAAGATGAGAAAGCCCCCGAGCGGCAGCTCAAAGTAGAGCAGCCCATTGCGGAAGCCGCACTGGCTCCCCGAGTACAACTCGTCGCACACGCACACGTCGTTGGTGGTCCTGTCGCTCGCCGTCGCGGCGCACGCGCCGTGGAAACACGCGACACCGCCCGTGCACATGATGATCTCCAGCGAGTTGAAGCGCCGCCCCCATGAAAGGAGTGTACCCATGTGGTGGTACCAGATACGAACTGACTGTGTTCGTATCGTTCGATGTAGCTCTTCGCCTCCGGCTGCATTCCACGTCAGACTCCCGAACCAGAGCCTTCAGTCGAAAAAGCGAAGCCAGTCCACAAGGGCAGGCGAAACACGGGACGAGGCAGCGAGATCCCCCCGATGGCCGCGCCAGCGCCCCGCTACCGCTACCTCACGCCCGAGGGCGCCAAGGGCCTGCTGCGCTACAAGTACAGCGGCAGCGACGCCTCGCTGCTGTACAACTACGTCATCTCGCCCATCGCGCAGTGGCTCGTGGACCACGTCATCCCCGAGTCGCTCGCGCCCAATACCATCACGATCTTGGCGCTGTCGCTCGTCGCGCAGGCCCACCTGTGCATGCTCTACTTCTCGCCTAACATGGAGGAGCAGGCGCCGCGCTGGGTGTACGCCGCCGCGGGCATCTCGCTCGTCGTGTACCAGATTCTCGACGTCGCGGACGGCAAGCAAGCGCGCAAGACCGGCAACTCGTCCCCGCTCGGCCTGCTCTTCGACCACGGCTGCGACGCGCTCAACGTCGTGATCAGCGCGTGCACGTTCGCGTCGACGATCCAGACCGGCCCGACCTACTGGGTGCGTGTGTCTGTGAATGTTGTGCGCCCACACAGCTCTGTGTTTCTCATGGTGTCGTGACCTTTCAGAGTTTGCTGCTCCTCTTGTCCCCCGCGATGGTGTTCTTCATGGCGACGTGGGAGGAGTATTACACTGGCACACTCGCACTGCCCATCATCAACGGACCGAACGAAGGCCTGGCGATCATGTACTCGTGCTACTTGGCCACCGCTGTCATCGGCCCCGGGTTCTGGCTCGAGCCCAATGTGCTCGTGCCGTCCCTTCGCAACAACGAGGCGTTCGTCATCATCACGTTCATTGCCAGCGTCGGCCAGTGCTTTGTTAGCGGTACGAACCGAGGCCAATGCATGCTGTGATTCACTGTTCGTGGACTGACCTTGTTCCTGCGTAGCCGTGATCGCGATCAAGTCGCTCGAGCGCCGCGCACGCGACGGAGCCGCAGCGATCTTGGGCATCATGCCGTTTGCCGCGCTCGTCGGTCTCTCTGCGCTTTGGGTGCTCTGGTCGCCATCGGACATTTTTGCGGACCACCCACGCCTCATCATGTGGACCGTCGGGTTCTTCTTCGCGAAGGTATAACTCGACTCCTCTGTGGTCCGCAAGTACTTCAATCGTGCACGATCCTGACGTTTCCTCTCACTGTTGTGGTAGATGGTCATGCACATGATGCTCGCTCATATGTGTGAAGAACCTTACTGGCTGCTCCGGAAAACGTTCTCGATCCTTCTGGCTGGTGCTCTGCTGCTCGTCGTCGGCGTCGTACCTTGGGTGGGTCCAGCCTTTCTCACCCGGGCACCATACTGTCCACCTCACGAAAGCTCACCCAATTGCTGCTGGAAAACAGGGACACGAGAAACTTGTGGCCGAGCTGTTCTTCGTTCTCGCCCTGGCCTCTTACCTCCACATGGTCTATTTCTTGGTCCAAGAACTCGCCAATTTCCTCGACATTTTTGTCTTCAAGGTGAAGAAGAAGCAAGGCTAAATGACGTATTCGGAAAGATTGCAACTAGAGAAACGGCGAGGTGGTGAGGTGGTGTCAAAAACAGCAGACTCCTGGACGTCATTATTACTGTAGCAGATCATAAAATCATGTGCCTACGTCAACGGACGACACCGACCAAACCACCCTGAGCATTGGTCGGTCGTCAACAGAGCCAAAACGAGTGCCAATACGACAATGAGAATCGCCATCCATCCGAATGGGCCTAGTAGTACTTTTTGTGGTGATGACTGGAGGCGCAGACAACAGATGACTCTTAGAGAGCAAGGCATGACGATCAAGAATGACGACAATCCACATACCGGTTGCGAACGTGCGTCCTTGAGTGACACCTGGATTGTAGTAATGCGGTTGTCGATGACCTGGTACTGGTTTGAGAGCGATCTGCTCACTTCAATCGACTGGTGCACTTCTTGCTGCAATTGCTTGATTTGGCTCGTGAGAAGCTCGATCTGCAGGCACAAAAGTTAGGACACTATCCCTATCTCCAATTCTCACGGTACGTCATGACTGACCTTGTGATTCTGGAGTGAGCCAGTCGTTCCCAAGCTAGCCACCTCGGTCTTCACTTGCGCGAGGTCAATCTGATTCTTTTGCTCTTGCAGCTCAGCATCATTGCGACGTTGCCTGGCTTCGGCTTCGAGCTCGTTCAGACGAACACGAAGGCCACGCAATTCGCCTTCCAGATCATCCTGTGCAGCAAGAAAGAATCGGACTTAGACATGAAAAGTACACGAGGGAGCACAAGTAATCGTCAAACCTACCTTGATGTTGACTTGAGACTGGAGCAAACGATCTTGGACGAGCTGGGAGAGTTGGTCGTTCAAGTTCTCGAGGGTCGGGAACATACCGCTTGCGTGTTTATCGAACTCGGCCTGGTTTCGGATGAGCTCTTCCTTTTGCTGAACCAGTTGCGCGATCGTTGTCTCCATGTGCTTTACGTGCCTAACGTATTTGCGCATCTTTTTCGCAGACAACGGACCACGAAGTTGACGCTCGACAACGTCATCCAGATCTGACTGAAGAGGAGGCTCGAGGTCCAGATCATCTTCGTCGTCTTCAATCTCATCTTCTTCCTCGCCACCACCACGATCATCATCGTCGTCGTCGTCTGTGAGCAGCTCGTGGTTGGTAAAGTCGATCGCTTGCTGCACATAATCCTTGGAAAACTCGCCGAGCATGCGCGCCGTCGTGTGCGGCGGCGACGTCATGGAGCGCCCGCGCGTCATAGGAGTGCCATTACGACGGGCTCCGTCCCCACCAAATGTTCGGTTCTCAAAGTCCTCGACACGCTTGGCGTGCGGATTCCACCGCAGGATCGCCTCGCGCCCGAGCTTCTCGTTGCGCACGTCCGAGAGCTCCGCGAGCCGCATGCGGTCCGTGCGCTCCGTGCGCGAGAGCTGCATCAGTCGCTCGCTTGTCTTGCTCCGCTTGGGCTGCGGTGTGCGGAAGTTCGGGTCGAACCGAGGCGGCGCGCTGCCTTGGTCCCCGCTCGGCGGGATGTTCTGGAGGTTTTCCTGCTGGTACCGCGCGACGTCGCCGCTGCCGCCGTCCTTGCTGGTGGCGCCCGACACGTTCACGTCCATCGCAAGCGCCACGAAGTTCTGCAGCTGTGACCGGTGCTTCATGATCATCTCATCCATGTACTCCTCCTGGCGCCGCGCCTCGTCGTCGCCGTCGTCGCTGCCGTGCGGGACGCCGAGGCCCACCACCGTGTCCTCGTCGTTCACGCGGCTGAGGCTGTTGGTGGTGTGGCTGTGGCTGGTGCGGTGGCCGTGGCTTCCCACGCGCGGGAAGGATCCGCTGCCCGTCGGCAGCGCGCTCTCCGTCTCCACCGGCATGTTCGCGTGTGCAGCGCGCGAGACGTCGGATCGAAGCGCTTGATGGTCGGGCGCTTTCCGCGTTTTTGTTCTTCCGTGGCGCCAACAGGACCAAAAGCCGAGGCGCGGGTACATGGGAGTGGGTGATTGGGTTTTTCCTGGAACTGGCCAAAGGGCGGGAAGCCACGACCGTGATTTGACAACTTTGCTGCCACAGATTGCAAAATAAAGGTCATAGTGATGGGTTCAACAACAACAAGGTGGAGATCGAGAGCTGAATGACGGGAACGTTCGGGGTCGAATATTGCTCCATCTAACAAAATAGTCAACCAACGCGCATGGGCAGCTAGCACTCTACACCTTGGCCTCGCCGTCCTCCGACATCATGGTGGTGTCGCTCGTGGGCGACAGAACGCTCGACGGCGACAACGTGTCCGCAGCGCTCTCCATCTCGCTCATCATGGTGTCGTTCGTCTGTGACGAGGGAATGAGATCGGTACCGGTTCCAGCAACGCCACCGAGCGAGAGGCGTACCTCAGAGGGGGCCAGCTGGGCGAAGAGATCGCGTCGCAGGCTCTCGTGGGCAGGGCTCGGCTTCGTGAAGCGGATCGTGGACGCCTGGTCGTTCGTGTAGACATGCTCGAGCGATTCCTCAACGCACGCCTCAACCGAGCTGACAAACTTCTCGGGGTCCCGACGGAATCTGTCGTCATAGACCATGCACCAACAGTTAGATTTGGACTCTCTGGTGAGCACCGACATTGCTCCTGCAAAATCGTACACTTCAAGTGCGTTCGGGTTCACGACCGTAGTGTTCGGCGGGAATTCCTTCATGTAGAAAATGCTCTTGAGGTAGGTCAGCACGGCGACCATATAATGAAGCTCGGGATCCCATTGCGGAAACTTGGGTGTCAGATCGAGTTCTTTTGTCTGCGGTAGGCACAGTTGCGTTAACGAAACGATCAGGCAACAGCCAGCGCGCTGGCGCGATGTGTTGTTTCTCCTCGCACCTCGGGGTGAACATAAGGGTGGAAGATCTTCGTGTTGAACGCGATGCGCGGATAGGTTCCAGGGCCATTGTAGCTACCGCACAATAAACAGTAAGCACATTCACCCAATTAGGTGTGGCAGGCAACCTGTGAACGGAGAGTACGTACCTGTCTGGGAGATGGATCGTGAACTTGAAGACGCCATTTCGATAGAGGCCCGTGTGAATGAAAATCGTCCCGTACCACGTGCGTGAATGGTCAAAGCTCGGCAGCACGTAGATGCCACCAGGGACATGTTGTCGTAGGTGCTTGTACTCGATCATGAGCCCATAGTCCTTCATGGTCTGCGAGCGATAGCGCTGGAGCGACGACATCTGATCGGCGCCGCTGGACGCACGCGGACTCTGCCCGTCATCGTCGTCCGCCACACTGTTTCTCGCCGAATCGGCGCCACTAGCGCTGCTACGCATAGCGCTATCATGAGTCTAAACGTTGTCCTCGACGGTGCACCGAGCCGCTTGCAGTGCGCGAGCGAGCGCGAACCTACCCGTCATCGTTCTTCAATCGCCGCAGCATGCTCGGTCCGTGTTTTTGAACGCACAAAGCGGTCAAATCTCCATGACCTATCGTACCTAAGAGAGCTATAACAGTGCTTCACCTTACAAGTCCCTCTCACGCGGGAATGTCACAATGACCAGCTCGCTGCTGGAGAAGTCCGCGAAAAGCTATGGCGAGCAACATCGAGCGGTACGGATCGGCGGGCGTGCACACCGTCGAGGGCAACGTCGCTGGCAGCCGGGCCGCGCGCCTGACCAAGCAGCGCGAGAAGCAGCAGAAGGAGTACGAGAAGCAGAAGCAGGAGATCCAGCACGCGCACCAGCGCGGCACGCGCATCGATGAGAACTTCGAGTCGCGCGTCGGCGAGGACGATGCCGAGTTCAAGGTGCGTCTTGGACCTTGTAAACTGCTGACAGAGCTGTACAGCGCCTGGTGTTTACATTTGATCTGCCGTATGATACAGCGCCAGACGGTGGGGTTGGTCACCGCAGACGAGTTCCGGCGCAGGCGCGAGCAGCTCAACAATGCGAAGCCGAGTGCGCAGGAGGACGAACCTCAGTGAGGCCGACCAGTCGAGACACCATAATCCTTGCAAGTGTCTGACCTCATACGTGTCGCGCGTTGCGTAGGTCGGTGACCCAGAAGAAGAAGAAGAAGCGCAAGGAGAAGAAGGTCGGACCACTGTCGTTTGACCTTGACGGCGAGGACGGGGATTTTGGCGACTTAAACGAGAGCGAGGCACCGAAAAAGAAGAAAATGAAGAAAGTCATGAAAGACCCTGACGTAAACACAGACTTCCTGCCGGATAAAGAGCGCGAGCGCGAGGAGGAGTTGGAGCGACAGAGACTGCGTCGGGAGTGGGAGGCCGAGCAAGAACGCATCAAGAGTGGGTTCTGCATGACCGGTGTGGGTTCTCCTCCATTATGCAGTCTAGCTCACCCCACCTGCGTCCTGTGCATGCAGATGAGGATGTGACTGTCACATACAGTTACTGGGACGGCTCGGGGCATCGACGAGAAATCACGGTGAGGCAGATCTGTAAGACTAATGTTGCCGGCGCGGGTACACTAATGACGAGTGTCGTTTGACTGGTACATAGATCCCAAAGAAAACGACGATCGGCAAGTTCCTTGAGATTGTCCGGCAGCAACTTGTGACGGAGTTTGCAGAGCTTCGTGGTGTGAGTGCCGAGAATCTCATGTATGTCAAGGAAGACCTCATCATCCCTCAGGTTCGTTCATTCGAGATAGTCGAAGGAATGTAATGATTAGAGATGGATGCCAACCGTGCCTGTCTCTCGCAGAACTACTCCTTCTACGACCTCATCGTGACGAAGGCACGAGGAAAAAGTGGACCGCTTTTCCACTTCGATGTTCATGATGACGTACGAATGATCCACGATGCCCGAGTTGAGAAAGATGAGGTAAGGTCGCCACGCGCACAAGTCTATGTACGCACGCATCATTGAATCCTCTTTGCAGTCCCACCCAGGTAAAGTCGTTGAACGCCACTGGTACGAGAAGAACAAGCACATTTTTCCCACGAGTCGATGGGAAGTGGTACGTAACGTGTTTGTACACTTGCCGTTCGTTGCATCAGTCAATGCTTACGCTGTCTCTATGTTCTTGTGAGGACAGTATGATCCGAGCGTGAAACGGGACAAGTACACTATTCGAGGAGACGAGGTCAATGCCAAGAAGTAGCTTGTACCAACACGTATCTCAGTGTCGGTTGCCATTTTGCACTGCCGTTTTTGAACTGAACCGCAAGATATATATTGACGACCTCTCTACTCATCGGACCCCACGACGAGCTGTTAGGAGCATTTCCACGCGTGCAACAGTCGCACTCAGCCTCTTATTCGTCTTCGTCGGTGTGGATAAACTTGGAGTACGATGTGTTCTGGCACTCGCCATTGGCATCGAAAACAGCCTTGTAGAAGGACCCGTCTGCTCCAACAACTGCTCATAAACCTGACGTCAGAACCCATAACAGGCTATGTGGCGATATCAGTCTGACGAGCTTAACGTACCGACAATCGTGTTCTTTTCGGCACCGAAAGCACAAATCGTGCGGGTCTCGGGCACCCGGAACTGGGCAAAGCTCCATTCAGAGCTGAAGTACTTCGGCAGGAAGCCCTTGAAGAACGAGAAACTGCACACCAAGTCCGTGAGAATGCGTCGCTAAGTTGCGTGCTGACAGGTATCTTACCTGGACTTCGAATTCTCCGTGCCTTCCTCATCCCCGCCACGTCCGTTTCCGCTGTAGGGGCCTCCGATAGACTGAGGAGGCGGGGCGATCGAAGTGTGTTCCGATCCCGGCATGCCCGATCCTTCAGCGGTCAACCCGAAAATGTGAACAGTTCCCTTGTCGCTCGAGCATGCCAGCAGCTGTGTGGTGGGGCTGAAGCAGATGCTGTAAATCTCGGCCCGGTCAGCGCCACGTCTACGTGAAAACAAGCCCACAGTCCACATTAGCGTAAGATCCAATGTTTCGCGCCGACGGGTTGCAGGCCTCGCACCGCAGCTCCTGCATGATCTGCCCACTCTGCGTGTCGAAGACGCGAATCAAAGTACCCTTGTCGGAAGAAGTGGCAAGCCGCGTGCCTTCCAGGTTCAACGCAATCTATCGCACACGCATACGTCAGTGTCACTGTCCACCTCCCGTTGAGCCAAGTGAACAGTTCGCAATCACCTGTGACAGCTCGGCTTCGTGGGCAGTGATGAGCGTAGTCTTTCGCAGGTCGTACAGCTCAATGCGGACAGTACCGCGACTGACGCCGGGGCAAGCGAGCACCGTGTTCGAGGAGCTGGGGCACAGCGCGCAGAGTCCCTTGGGGTTTGCGATCGTCTCAATGTGGTCAACCAGCTTCAAGTCCGCTGTAGATGAGTTTAGGAGAGTCAGCGGCTGTTGGCAAACGCACGGCCGCACTCCTCAAACGGGCACTTACCGAAGTTGTAGACGTAGATCTTGTTCTGAAGCACAACGACGACGCTGCAGATAAAGAAGGCTCCATGAATCCTACGCACTGGTTCAATCCATTTCCTTGATGAAACACACACCGGTCACGGCGAAGCTTGACTGCCTTAACCTCGCTGCGGAAGCTCAGTTCACCAATGTTACGGCTCTGGTGGTCGTCCCAGATCATGACCTACACGGAAGAATCCAACCAGAGCTCAGACAATCACAACCTTGGAGGGGAATGAGCAACAGAACAACTCACTGACCTTGTTCGGGGGGTACCGAGGGTTACGCCCTCCGCCCACGAGTG
This sequence comes from Pythium rhizo-oryzae, assembly GCA_027475725.1. Classification (NCBI taxonomy): domain Eukaryota; phylum Oomycota; class Peronosporomycetes; order Pythiales; family Pythiaceae; genus Pythium; species Pythium rhizo-oryzae. Next base: position 30,348 of record JAMFLL010000302.1, read on the forward strand.
CGAGAATGTTGCACCGGAAGAGCATCTCCACGATTCCAATGCCGCCATTCGTGAAGTCTAATCCGTCAATAATCAACACGCACGACATATCGATCAGCATCCGTCCGCGCTCGGGGACTTGTCCCAATACGTTCTTACCGCGGTGGAATGTCTCCTTGAACGGGTCGCAGTTAAAGATCTTGAAGCCGGAATCGGTGCCGCACGCGAAGCATCCTGAGCGTAGCACATACACAGACAACAGGTTAGCATCCTGGTTCGCAGTCGCAAGCAGCCCATCCACGGCGCCAACACCACGTACCAGAATCCTGGTTGAATCCCACGAAGAGCAGCTCGTTCTGCTGCTCGCGGCTGAGGTTCATCGATGACATGGCGAGCAGATCTGCTTGTGGGCTGGCGAAGATTGGAGGACTGGTTGTGTGGGTTGTCGGAGCGGCTAGGCGGCTGCAGAGCGATGTGCGATCACCTCCTTCGCCCAAGTTCTGTCTCCGTCTTTCGACTTTGCCTCACTTGCGGGGTGAAGAAACGAGAGAGAGAACAACCTCGAGCATGTGGGTTTTCTTTCGTTTCTTCGAGGAAAAAAACAGAAAGATTACGCACAAAGATGCTATAAATTCGCATTTACGGTTATAGACATATTTGCGGGAAATTTATCAGTTATAGAATAAACCTCTCTGCATACATCCAATATGAAGGGTTATGTTTTATCAAGACCCATCTATTCATGCGTCAATGCTAAGTCTGTTTGTCGAGCTTGGAAGGCGACAGCGACTCTCAGTGGTGGCTGTTGTCTTATTCGTCTTCCTTGAGATCTTCTAACACAACGTCTTTGTCGGTATTTGCATCGTCCAACCTGAGACGAAACAGCTGCTCTGCTTGAGCAGGCCACGGCGGAGCTTCCGCGGGAAGACCACGTCCGGACGGATCGTGTTCGGTGGCTCGCTCGTGCCGATGAGCCCTGGACGGCGACTTGGGCAGGTCATGCAACTCGTCACCAATGGGTGACTTGTGGCGCTGCTCAACCGTCCCAAACTTGTCCTCGATCACGATCGACGACTTAGCCGGCGCTCGCCACTACAGAGCGTGAGATGGTGTAGCCCCGATCTTCGTGCCAGAGTCGTGTCTGCAACAGACAGTGAGGCAGCTCCTAAAATCCAGCCAAAGTCCTCTATCTCAAAATCCAGACCCTCCTTGCAAAGTCCAATCTGATGTGATTGATCCAGAGAAAGCCAATTTGGTGTGATTTATCCAGCGATACCCTCTCAAATCCAGATGGGATATCGAACTTCCAGTGCCTCCGATCATGATTGGGTAGCGAGCCCCTAGTCCCTGTCTAACGTACGCGAGGCCTTCACGGCTCTCACGGAGTGACGACGTCCACCAGCGTGTGGTTGGCAACGTGTGGTACATTTGCCATCCGTAAATCATTCATATCCGTTTCGGCTCGCATTCATCGGTTCAAGCGCTCAGAAGGACCATGACGGCCTCGGGCTTCCCATTCAAGTGGGTGATGCTGTCCCGTGACCGCTCCGAGATCGAGATGGAGTCGTTTATTGATCAGCTGAAACGGTGTGTGAAGAAGGTCAGCAAGCACGAAGCGTGTCAATTCTGCTCGGTTCCCTACGCAGAGCACACACAGCATTACGTCATTTGCAAGTGCAGCTTGCCAAGCTGCACCGAGTCTGCTCAAGAGCCCCGTGGCCGTCCCTGTGAGTGGTTCCTGCGCACGACGCTGTGTGACGCGACCAAACGAGGAACGATTGAAGAGCACGGCCACCACGTCTCCTCGGCTCTGGACAAACCGCTCGTCATGCTCAACATCACCAGGCCGACAAGCCGTCACTGAGCGAGAGTTTAACGACGCCCATGGTGATCGCATTTGCAACAAGCATTCCATCCGCAACTCGCAGCTCGCCGAGCATCATCCGCTCCATGTCGACGCTACGTTCAATCTCAACACAGCGCATTTCCCATCTATTATCATCGGTGTGTCAGACGTGCGTCGCCAGTTCTATCCCATCGCGTTCTTGATCGTGTCCAACATCCGCCAGTCCGTCATGGAGGTGGTCTTTCCCGAGTTACTTCGGATGTACCATACCGTGACGGGCAACATCGCAAAAATTGACTATAATCGGCGCCGACTTTGCGCAGCAGAACGCCATCGACTTGGTCTAGATCAACGCATTCCACCGGTCCACTTGACTTGCTTCTTCCACGTGATGCAGAATGTGTGCAAGTACCTCAGCTCCGTGCCGTTGGTCCTTCGGTCCCGAGCGTTGAAGCATTTTATTCGTTTGCACAACGCACGCTCCGAAGACGAACTTGATCGACGCGTAGCGGAGGCCGTTCAAGTCTGGAAGAGTGAAGCAGGTCTCCGCGACTTCGAGCGCCGGTTCTCCAATAGTGGTTACCCGGTCGGTTCACGCGTTGGCAGTGCTTTGCCACTCCTCAAGGGCATACCAAGACGTACAGCCCTGTCGAGAAATTCAACAAGGAGATCAAGCGCGACTACTCGCTCCTGTCGCTTGTGTTGGTGAACGCCCAAGCTCAAGTTTTTCTCGACATGTGCTACCGCATGTGTCATGTGATAATCCCAGAGTAACCTCACAAAAAGTACTCCTAATAGAAGACCTGTTCTTTTGACATGTCTGGTGCCGTGACCTCTGAAAACTTTTGGTGCTGACGGCTCAGTGGTTTGGTCGCTGAGTCTATTGAGGGCCCTTCGGGGAGCAGGGTTTGTCGCGGGTTCGAGTCCGATCTCGAGCACGTTAATCCCCCGCACCACTCCATGAGGTAAGAACACAGTGAATATGCGGTTGCAAAGTGAAGCATTGATTACTAACATTCGCGCCACGTCAGCCCGGCCGGGATCTTCTTGAGCACGATGTTGTAGTCGCGGGCACGCTGCTTCACTTCATCCGTCCAGTGACCACTAAAGTGGTCTAGGAGGAGCATGATGGGTGGACTTGTTGAAACTCGGTCAGCGAAAAGGTGGTCAAGAAAGGCAAGGCTGATATCGGAGTTCCACCAGGCAGTCTTGTTTCCGTAGACTTGCACACCTTCTTTCGCTTGCAGCGGCTCCAGTTGCCGCCAGACGTCGCGGCCAAAGCCGTGGCGCGTGGCCTTGTTGATCGCGTCGGTAGCAGGAACCTTGGACGGCGTCGCTTTCATGATGATAAAGAGCTCGTACTTGCGACCGAAGATGTCTGCCGTCACCATGACCGTCGCTCGCTGCTTCTCTTTCTTGCCGCAGTGAACCCAGACCGTTCGAGTTCCTGTTGCCGTCAGGGTTCGCTTCGGCAAGATCTCGAAGAACACGGCTGTCCGGTCGGCGTTGATGATGTTGACAACACCTAGCTGCTGCGCCTCCCGGCGGACCTCCTTGGCGAACGCATCGGCCTGGCGTTGCGCGTCTTCGGCCGTTTGCTGCCCCTGGTGTGTTCGGCAGCGGAACGAAAGCTTGTGCCGCTTGAGGAATCCCTTGATCCAGCTCTTGGACGCTCGAAAGACAGCCTCACCTCGATCGTAGTCGAGAGCAATTTCTAGCGCTTGCGAGCGAAAAAGCGACGTCGAGATCGGAACCCCATCTCGACGGAGATCGTTCACCCACCGGACGAGCTGGGCTTCCGCTTCGATCGGGAGGACGAGCGACACGCCGTCGGGCCGTGCACGGAGCCGACCTGATGAAGAGATCGAGCTACACGCGTTCTCGATGACGTCGGCGTTCATTCGCCACTTCTGGATGCGGTTGCGCACACGATCGTAGGCCGGCCCTTGTTCGCCAACTTCAGGGTAGAAATGGCGGATTGCTTCGCGGATGGTGCTGCGTGCCACGAACGCCAGCACCTCCCGTCGCTCAGCGTACGAGAACTGACGTCGCGCATACTTCTTCGTGCTGCGGTGCTTGCCCTTGATCGAGATTCTGCCCGAGCCCGCCATGACGAGAATGCGGACGAGAGCGCGTTTGCACCACACGTAGAAAATGGCGGGAGCGTGTTTGAACCACACGATGCAGATGGCGGGACTTCTGAGCCTTTATATTTCCCCCGCCTTCAGGTGTTGATTGGATACCCTCACCAAAAATACCCCCAATAAAGGGCGTGTGCTTTTGACATATCATTGATTTTCACATGACAACTACGGTACCTCCGTGCGTGCCGCGCGCATGTCCGTTCGCGACAACGTAAAGTCCGTCGGACAAGCAAGCAGCGGGATACCGGGTACTCAAAAAAACAAGAAAGTCTCGATGTCTGCACGCAGTATCGGGCGTCCGTGCTGTGCTGGATGGCCAAATTCGCAGTTTGAGTCGTCTGACGGGGGGGGGGGGGGGGGGGCTTGGGCTCGGCGATCTTCCGCGAGACACCACTAACTACCAGTGAAGAGATCGACGAGATCGGCAATGGAGCTTGAGGACCAATCGTCTCTGGGATGGTTTGTTGATGTGGCTTCTTGGTCGTGCGACTGCTGCGACTGGCATAAGTTTGGATACTGCGCCCATCTCAATGCCGCGCGTCTGCACGAAGACCTGCCCATCGAAGGTGTGAAGACCAAGTGTGTATTTGTTGTGCAAGATAACCAACAAGGCGGAGAAGGACGCGCAACGGTCGGACATGCACTTGCCTCAGAGAAGAAGACCCAAGTATGAGGAAACAGAGCGATAAGACGCACGTAGCACTCGTTTAAAACTCTGTTAATATAGATGTCTTGCCTGCTGACTGAAGCTGAGCCTTGTATTCGTCGAGAATGCGCCCATCACGGATCGACCGTCTGTAGCGCGCGTACGTCGGCGCCGACAATTCGAAAGCGCTTAGGAACGCCACTATGCACACTCGGCCAACAAAAGGGACGTAATACCATAAGCACAGTCTTTCTCCGGTAGATCGGACTCGTCTCGGCCAAGCTTCTTCTGCCACGAAGAGGATGGAGAGCGTTATGAAGATACTTACACGCTTTTCGGCACGCGTGAGCGTCCGCGCATAGGCAACGAACATGCATCTTAGTTTGCGAGGCACCCTCCGCACCAAGCGGAGTAGTCCGCGTGATAAGTCTGGAGACCCGCAGCATGAGACAGGACTTGTCGAAATCCCATGCATCGGTCCTTATTTCTGAATGCCGAGTGCATTGTACGGGGAGATAGGTTGTCGGTTTCTCTGCCTAGTGTAGAAACTCCTGGATGGCAAGTATCAACGACCAGGGCCGAAGGTATCGGAATGACGTCAGTCGTCCGACCTTTAGCAAATTAGCATCTTGCATGAAATTTAAGGAACAGTTTTTGAATGTTGATTGGTTCATAAAGGTTCATACATATCATCATTACAACATGGCTACAAACGCTGAGGACGATGCGCAACAAGTCGTCCGCGCAGCGGCGAGGCCGAGAGCAAGAGAAAGCGAGGACGAGGGGAGGGAGGCGGCGGCGGGAGGAGGGCGGCAACAGCGGAGTCGCACCTCTCGCTCAAATTGCAAAACGCCATGGAGACCCAGTAGCCAGCCTCTGCACCCTCCTCGCCAGTCCGTCGGTCGCGCAAGCACCGACCACGGGCATCAACACCGCGCCCGTCGTCTCTCCGAGTGTGAGAGGTTCTATCGCTTTTGCAAGGACCACCTCAGCGAAGGCGACGAAAGCGGAAAAGGCCAAGTTGCCGGCGCAACTTGGAAGACATCGCTTGCCGGGCACTCGACCGCTGCCCGAGGCGGAGGATCGACCTCGATGTGCAGTACGAGCTCGTCGTCCGTGACATAGAGTACTCAGAAAATGCATCGTCTGACGAGTTCACGCACTCCGTCATTCTCCGTGAGGCAATCGTGGAGGGGTGTGCAAGGTGATCGTTCAAATGGAGCCGACGTGGGAGCCTGTTGGTAACAGCCCTCAGCCAGCGCAAACTCACTCGTCGCGCCAAGAAGAAAACAGCGCGCGCAGCAGCAGCAAGAAGGTCCGAGCGCGGCTTAGTGGTTAGGATGGGGACAGCACAAGTGAGATGAAGGACTGCACAATTCATGTATGGCTTACTGCGGTCTTGTATTGGAACTGGGTGTGGTGTCGTAGTTGGTGAGTTGCGTACAGGGTCTCTCGTGCGTGTGTGGGGTGCATGCTTACGCCTGTGATACTACAGCGCATGTCCGGGGTACACGGTGACGCCTGTGGGGCTAGGTGACGCCTGTGGGGCTACAGCACGTGTGGTTGTGTGTGTGCTCGTTTGGCACTGTCAGCAGTCACGATGTGTTGTACTAAGGAAATGGCGTGATCGATTCGAGTAAAAGCAGTAGTTGTTTTGCACTCAATGAACATAGATCTATTAATACATGGAAAATAGAATAATGCGTTAGAGAAGTGCACCGTGGAACCAGCGATATTGTGAGTTTCATTCAAATTTTCCTGGATCGATTCATTGAATCGATCCGTGGGAATCGTTCTCCAAATCGATCCACCTGTTTTATATGATAAAATATGACACTACAAGGGTGTTGTTCAAACCTTCAAGTTGGCGCGCTTTGGTATCTCCGGATCTTCGCGCCCAAGAGCTTCACAGCACGCCAGCGAACTTCACAACGCGATTTCAAAACCAGCAACCAACGATGCAAGTAAACGACAAGCCCGCGGAACCTAGCGCAACGTCGGCGTCGCCAGCCACGCTTCGGTCCACCCCGAACCGCCGGGGCCACGAGCGCCCGTCACCGTATCCCCAACGCAACCGAACACCCCCACGAGTGTGGGGTGGTGCTGTCTCCGCCGCCACGGTTATGGCCACGATGGGGCTCACTTCCGCGTCTCCCCAACGCCTCTCTGGAGGAGCGACGACGCCTCGGTGCACGACTAGGGGGACGGAAACGCCTCCAAGCGCAGCCAGAGGGAGTGTGAACAGGGGGATCGCGACTCCCTCAAGCGCCACAAGAGCGGCCACTACTCCGTCAAGTGCCTCAAGCTGGCGCAGTCGAAGCGAGCGCATGAACGATGACGTGCCAACTCCAACGCGCACTCTCCAGCTTGACGGTGCGGCACGAAGCCCATCGGCTCGACCTGCGAACCATCACCTCCAGATCTTAGTGCGCCCGATCGTAAAGCAGACGGTGGGTCAACGTGATTCGTCTGGCGCTGTGCTCAACGATACTGTGTTCACAGGCTCTTCGTTCGGCATGATCATGGACCAACTGTGGGAGGCGTATCGTGCGCGTGTGAAGGGGAGAGCCGTTCGTGGGAATGACGACGCGTGGTCGGTTCAGGCCCCTGAGCGGGGCGAATGGACCCGTGTGATGCAGTTCAAGTCGAAGAGGAAGGTCGTCGACAACAATCGTTCTGAGAGGGAGTGGAACCAGTGGCTGGTGCGAAAGCGTAGTGAGACGGTTGTCCTCGTCATTTTCGAGTACGGTACCGCCATCCAGCGCCAACAGGAGTACGACGCTTTCCTGCAAGCAGTCGTTCGACCCACACACACCGATCGTGCTGGAGCTACGGCAGAGCGATCGTTGCGTGAGATCGTTGCCTCCCTTCAGGACACCTGGGGGTCAACGTTTGATGCGGAGCAAGTTGTGTGGCGGATGTGGGCTAATCACATCACTCGGAACCTCGACCGTTCGACGTGGGATGCTGCAATCGCTCAGCCGCCACCAAATCACATTTCTCAGCTCCTGCGCCCCGCACGCTCCCATGTGCAGGAACATCTCGCTACCGTGAGCCGCTCGGCTTCGGTTGCTCTCGACTGTGTCAACGCGTGTATCAGCGAGTTCAACCAACTTCGTCGCGACTGGACCGGCTTTCAGCTTCGTCTTGACGCGTTTCACCAGAATCTAGTCACGCGCAGGACTATTGTGGAGGCATTTATCCGTGACCTTGCGCCGCTGCCACCCAGCGCAGTCATCGATCCCTTCTCGACTCTCGAAAACGTGGACGACGTCGAGCATCAGGAGTGAACAGAGCATGGCACGGGTCGCGCGAGTGCTCGAGTAAACAATTGTGTATTCATCATTTTCGCACTCAAAATACATGTCATTTTATGCAGCTGTACCGACTCCTCGTTCCTGAATCTCGCAAGCGGTGGCGCGCGAAGTGTGCACACAATCTCTTCTCAGCAGGAGGCTCGAGAATCACGACCCAATGGGTCGTTCAAACGCTTGGCAGGTTGCAGTTAGATCCGGAGAGAACGTGTACGCTCCAGTCAGGTTTATTGTCACACGCAGCGTAATGCTCATGCGTGAACAGCGGCTTCGTGACATGGCGGTGTGAGCGCACGACCGGAGAGACGAACGTGAGCAGCTTGAAACCAACCACAAGAATCGACACGCTACAAAACCACCTGGGCGTGGATCATGCGCGCTTGGGAGTCCGATCGTGACACCGACGGCCTTGACCAGAGCTCGAGGAGTCCAACTACGGGAACGCGTTTCATTTTATAGTTCGCTCAACTCAATTTGCGCATTTGCTTCTCTTGAGAGGGGACCAACAGGGCTGAAAACGCCGTTCTGCATCCATCCACAGTGCTCGAATATCGATTGCATGTTGTACTGCTCAAATCGACGAAAAGTCTGAACAACAAACGGCATTAGATCACGCGTGCCCGACTCGACGTAGTGGCGCTGGAAGGATCTCTTGATAAGCCCGAACATGACCTCAATCGGGTTGAAAAATGGGCAGTAGGCGGGGAGGAATACTGGGACAACACCAACACTGCGAAGATAGTGGACAATCTCGGGATGCCGGTGAATCGACGCCCCATCGAGAATCCAGACCGAATGACGTCCTGGGTACTGTTGAACTTCTGCACGCTTGGAGTGCACAAAATCTTGACAGCAGCCCGTGAATTCGACGCGATCAAACGTCCCCTCAGTACTGAAGTAGTCGATCACTCCGTTAACGCCGATGAATGCCAAGATTGATACTCGTGGCTTTCTGTCGAACTCTCCGCGTATGGCAAGCTTCTGCCCCCGCAGTGCGTAGCCCCTTTTTCTGATCATGCCGCGATTGTCAAAGGAAGCTTCGTCTAGAAACACCAAGTTCGCTTGCGACCAGTCGACTTGGCTCAACTCCTCCACGAAACGGAAGATGTCCTGCTCACGCACATGAATTGCTCGACGTTCAAGAACCTTGCGGGTCAAGCCGAGGCTGCGCACGATGCGCCAGATCGACGAGATCGAGATCACAAGGCAGAAATGGTGAACGAATGCAGCCTGGGCTTCATCCAGAAACGACAGTGGATGCTGGAGGTAGAACTCGTTGATCCACGCACGATGGTTAGCTGAGAACGTTCTGTTTGAGTTTCTTGCCGCACGTTCAAACACGCCATTCTTCTCATATTGAGCAATCCAATTGCTTATCGTGCGCTTTGACTTGGCAAAGATAGTTGCGAGCGCCTCACGGGTGTAGCCGAGATGGTAGTAAGCGTGGAGACAGTGGTAAACAGTGTTCGGATGAGCGTGCTGGCGCGCAACGGCGTCCTCCATCGTGAGCGGGGAGAGAAGAACAGAAGCGTGTGTGCCGAGATGAAGATCGGCGGGACTTGGTCGATTGAAGATCGCGGGCTGCGACCTTCCATGATTTGACTCGAATGATTCGGGAGGGTCGATTGATTGGTTTATGCTGGACTTTATTTTTGCCAATTGGTGGACCTCACGTACGATTTTGGCCAATTGTTGCTTTGGAACGATTTGTGGAATGATTTGGGGCTCTGAGGACAAACCGACCCATCTGGGCACTTTTGGCCAAAAACCACAATAGAATAGGCAGGGACATACCTGGTTACTGTCAAAACAGTCACGGGATACGCCGATCCGGCGCGCGCTTGCTGGGACCGCTGGGGGGAGGAGGCGGACGCGTGAGTTCGTTGGACGCCATGGTGCAGGCGCGTGCTCGCGATGGAGGGGGGGGGGGGGGCTCTGGTTTTCGATACAAACGTCTGGATTTTGCTATTTCTCTCGCAGACAGTGCTGAACGCTCGCCAGCGCACCCAGCAGACCTCGACTACAATCACGTGCTCAGCGATAGTACGCGGCGACGAGGACGCCGTCAGTGAGCCTGAACTCAGACACTTCATCATTCAGGACGATGTTATGTGTTATGCGAGATGCGTGAACACCCCATTCTACGATCCCGGAGCTGTGTCCCGTCCTGTATACGTGCTCGAGTTGGCCCCGATCAGGCGACGAAGTTGTTGTGGGATCGACCCCATGCCGCCGAGCAATAGCATGGTGCGTGGCGAGCTGCTCGTGCCAATTAGGCGTTCCTTGCTGAGTCCGATATCAGACCAAACGCGTTCCGCTAGCAGCTCGCACACTGTTTTGCGCATATGATTGGTCCCAACAAGTGCTTCGACAATCTTGAGCTCTGCGACAGACATCACTGATGCGAGTCATTTCTGCAATTCTCAAGGAACTATGCTGTCACAATTTGCTGTTGAGGTGACCCAAACGCGTCTAGGATCATGAAGGTTTGCCCGTGGGTTGGCTTCTTGTCTGGATCTGATAAAAGGGTCGGGCGAAAGCGACAGTTTTTCCCTCTTGATTGGCAAATGTAGCAAAAGTGCTAACGCTACCACCTACAAGTTGACCAGAACCACGAAGGCTTTCGGCCACCGGGCTTGTCGTCGTACCAAAGCACCTTGTACTTGCCCTTGTGTGGCCCGGAGGCCACCTTCTTGACGAGACGGAAAATTGGCCACTCTCCAAACTCATCGGCTCCATGCAGACTCTCAGGTTGACGGGAAGCGTCAGTTGCTGGCACGTTGGGTATGGCGCCGATCGCGGAAACTCGACACGAGACTTGTCTGGGGTCACAATAGGCTCGAGTAGGCCGGCATGTCGTGGGGAAGCGGTAGAAAGCTGCGGCACTCCCTCGGAGGCCATGGCCGCACGCCCTAGAAAAGGCGAAAAAGCTTTAGAGGTAGAGGTGACGTCGAAAGTCATTCACATGGGGAAGTATTTTGCGCAGGCGTTGGCCGACCAGGGGTATGAACAGCGTGGACACCTTTTCGTTCGGACCGACTTTCGAATGGGGGAGAGGAGACAGATGCGAGATTGTTGAGGTTTGCCGGCGACGCTTGGAATAACAGAATGCGAAAACTAGTATTATAGGGAACTGCCCATAGGCAATAGATGCGACCCAATATATCGCTCTTGGATGCGGGGTCTTCTCTCAGGCTCGAAACCAGCCAGTGATTGGCGGAACCTTAATGGAGAGCAGGGATCGGTCCCGAACATTCAGAAGGCTAGCGATGCTCAACGCTGCTGCTCAACTAGGAGAAAAGCACAGCGTAGACTCAAGGAAAAGTTCACAAACATTCTGGCATTAAAAACTCATAGTTCCTTGAAACTATTGATGGAGCAACTTGGAAGATGCGGGTTTGTGTGAGTGACAGTGTATACCGACCTGCGAGTAAACACTGCAGTGCGAACTCACAGTCTCTCGGAGATTGTTCGGGTGTGTGGACATATCTATGCTTGTGGGTGACAAGTGTGGTCAAGTCGTGAGGTGCAACGTATGGGCAAACGCTGGCAGCATCGTGCACACTGCGTAGTGAGTAAACGACGTGCTGCGATTCAACTGTATAAGAATGAGTATGGAGGAAAACGAGTGAAAATTCCTGATTGAACTGAACACGTTGTGCAATTATCTATATCGTTAGGACGACAGCTCCGTATCGACCGGTAGGTTCCAAAGCAAGACGATGGCGCTTCTCGATCAGGCCTCTTTCGCCTGCGCGTCGACGTAGGTGCGCTCCACCAGCATGCGACGGTGCTTCTTGAAGGCCACCATCATCTTGACGGACAAGTGATACGCCTTCTTCCAGGCTGGAGCCCAGACAATCAGAAAGTAATTCTTCTCATTATCGTCCACGCCAAAGCCGACCACATTGCGCACGATTGCTGTGAGTGCATCTGAGCAGAAACGAATGCGACGTCATCAACCACCAAAGACAAAGGAACTCCCTACCGTGTCGGTGCCGACGAATTGTGAGATGTCGATGACACGATGAAAGCCAGTGCGCCGCCGAATGCGGGTTCTGGCAGGGTCTCTCGAGTCGCAGCCGGTGCATCAGCAGGACACCCCCCCCAAGCGACAATGGCACCTCTTCTTCTGATGGCTGGTATGGGAGTGAGTCCCCATGGAGTGGGAGCGAAGCCTCTACCGGTGACACCGCCTACGCGTACATTCGTGACAGAAACGCCTACAATTCGTTGGGTCAAGTGGAGATAAGCAGGCGTGGGCTAAGTGAACGCGAGATTTATTGGTACTGCTTTCAGCTCTTAGCTTGGAAAGGTCGTGGCGGACAGGTGATACAACACTCACGAGACCATTTGGATCATAAGGGCGATGAATATATCCCTGGAACTCACCAGTGGAGAAAGAATTTATATGCTTGAGGCGATGCTACTGCTTCAAGCATAAAAATTCTATTCACTCCATTGACTGTTATGATACTATTACCTCAACCACACCATAAATACTCAAAGCATAATAACGGTTATGGGGTAATTTGAAGATGGAATCCTAAAGTGAGTTCAGTTGTTGTCATGTTGTACATTACAACCTTTTTGTGCATTAGGCACCAAGTTCTTCCCCCCACTAACATTCGCCAATGCTACGACTCCGTCGTCCGATTTCTACTTCAATCATACATACTCGGTTTTGTCACCTCATTTCCCACGCGACCCCCCCCCCCCCCCCCAGTACCATCCGACATGCCCTTGCGTGCTTGCTTCGACGGCATGGGAGTGGTTAGAGAGCGCGTGTTCAGCTGCACGGTTTCATACCAGTTTCGACTTCTCACCCCCGTTCACTGAAACAATGAACAAATGGAGACCTGGAGCATCACGAAGACTTATGATACTCTTCTCGGTCTGTTGTATGCACTTAACCCCTATTACCGAATCTGCATACTGGTCGAACCCCTCTTCGTGCCATTTCTTCGTCCACAAACCCACGCCCCATTGTGATATCCATTTCACGACGCGGATCTGAAGTTCAACGACACGGGGACGGAGCGCATGCTTGATGTGAAACGAAGAACCGATAATCTCTGCACTAAGGGGTTGAGTGGTGATGGCGTTGATAAAACCGCCTTCGAAGTCGGAAATCACCTCATCAGGGCTGCTCTGCTGGTTAGTAAGTTGCACCACTTCATGCAGAAGGCTGTAGTTCGTATCTTCGGCACAATTAGTCGTCACGGCAGCGAACACTGGAAGAAACAGTCCTGACGCACGATTGTGAATCATGACAACTACGCACTGCACGGGCGAGCGGGGAACTCAGCAAAGTGTTCAGTGGATAAACATCATGATCTGGTGGTAACGAGTTGTGGTCATCAACACGCGGCTAGACCAGATACGATGACGAGGAAGATTGGGATTGGGGTTGACCACCACTCTGTGGACGGTGGAAAATGGCATGATCGAGTTGAAGGGGCTCGCGTTCTGTAGGAGTTTGACAACGCCGTACGTCTCGTCCCCAATGCAATAACCCCCTCATCATCGACCTCGAGTCGACTCTGCAGCATCAGAGGATGTTCGCGCAATATTTCATTTCGTGGGTTCGTCAGTTGGCGGATGGTGGTGAGCAGCGTAATATTGACGAGCCTGAGGCCGCGTTGCTACTTGAGGGCCAGGCGACAAGGTTAACGCAGCTTGTTAACCTCGTTCGTCCAGTGAGCCCTAACCCATCAACCGCCCTCCTATCCGGACCGCCTTCACCACCAACGCCGGCACGGCCTCACGCGGCTGATATTGCTCCACACGGTCGTTAGTGGTCGGTCCACTCTCCTGTGGCCACCCTCGAAACGGGGTAACGCTTGTTCACCTCAGCCATCGGGCTGCATGATGCCACCGCCAGTTTGCGCTAGCAGGCGACAAACTATTTAACCAATTGGCAATGGCGTGTTGTTCGTGCGCGACTGGCGTCGGTGCACACAACGCGCACTACTGGTCTCAAACCAAAACTACCGGGAGTGATACGACTGCTGTAGGGTATTTAGAGAATATCGGGTGCCTGACGTCTGCTGCAACACTGTACTACCTCCGTCCGGAAATATAAGGAAACCCTCTCTAAACTGTGTCCGGAAATATAAGGTCGCTTCTATTAGACTTGAAAAATGTATGTGAGATATCTCATTTCTATTTATTCAGTGCACGCCGCGACGAGCACCATAACCTTCTCGATGGGGGTCTTGCTTTTGGCAACGCGATGCGGCTGCGCCTCCGTGGGACTCAGGTAGATGGCACCGTTGAAGCGCCTGAGGAGGAACCACTTCTCATCCAGATGGATGCGGTGTAGCATGGGGTCAAACTAGAATCCGTGCTCGGTCTCCTGCACGAAACCGAGAACGAATTCCAGTCGAACTACCATGTTGAGCGGGGTCAGCAGGGGCCGCACCGAGTTGGTGTGCCGGTGTAGCGCTCCTTGCTGCTCGTAGTCGTGGAGAGTGGACTTCGGGATCTTGATGCTGTGCGCGAGCGTGCAGGGGTCGCCACGCTGCTCATGCGTGGTCTTCTCGATGGCTTGCGTGATCTGGAGACGGCGCGCGGGCGTCAGCTTCGAGCGACGTCCTGATCGGCCACGGCGGCGAGAATAGATCCCCTCTAGGGAACCATTGCAGAGACTCTCAGGGCCACACCACCACAGCCTAGGGATGACAGGTGGGGTCGACCGGAATGCGGTAGCAACGTCGCAGATGGTGCCTTTCGGCAACTTGTCGTTCGTGCTGGCAGCAAGCAGCGCTGTGAACGCTCATTCGCGCTCTTCCGGAGTGAGATTGCGGCGACGGTGGCGTAGCGCAGTGCTGAAGGAGCACATTTTCGACTGTGTCATCTTGGTCAAATTTTTGGCGGTCGCCACAAATCGCCACCCTTTTTGGTCCACCCGTATATCGGGAGCCACCACGCGGATTCGAGTGCAAGAAGAGCCGTTCGGCTCGTTTCGGTGTGCTCTAAAAATCCCGCCAATCAAAACGCTTCAACGCATCTGATTCAGCCGTTTTCCCAAATCGTTCTTATATTCTCGGAAGGAGGTAGTAGGTTGTGTCAGTAGGTGCGAGAGGGGTGAAGATTGGGAGCTGGCAGGGTGCGGGGCGAGTCGTGCGGGGTGGATGTACATTTGGTCGCGGAGGTCGCGAAAAAG
>JAMFLL010000303.1:1529-45360 GCA_027475725.1 Pythium rhizo-oryzae
CACTCCACCACTGGGACGACTCGGACGACAGCTCCCAGTCGCCCGCGCTCGTGAAGTTTTCGTCATCTGTGGACGAGGCGCCTAAACTTGCCAAAACCAGTCTCATCACCCGGCCACCACGGCCGGGGCGGCGTACTTGGCCGCGGTGTAGAGCAGCTTGTCCTTGGCGTCTTGGTTGGCGCCCTGCGCGAGCAGTAGCTGCGCGCACGCGTCGGTGCCGTGGAGCGAGGCGCAGTGGAGTGGCGTCCATCCGCTGCGGTCCGCGCGGTCTTTGTCGGCGCCCGCGGCCAACAGCGCCGAGACCGTCGCGTCCATACCGCGGCTCGCCGCCCAGTGGAGCGCGGTGCGGCCTTCTTTGCTGGCAATCGACAGATCGCCGCCAAGAGTGAGGAGCTTCTGCACAATCTCCGAATGGCCGTTCGCAGCCGCGCACATGAGCGGCGTCCAGCCGTGGATATCGAGGATATTGATGTCGAGCTCGCTCACGGTCGCAGGATTCGTGCTCTGCGACTTGAGCTCGAGCGTGGCCTCGAGCAGGCACTCGATGGAAGCGAGCTGGCCGTAGTCCGCCGCATAGTGGAGCGCTGCCCATCCCGACCCGTCTTTGGCGTTCGGATTGCAGCCTCGGCTGATATACTCGCGGATGAGGTCCACTTCGCCACGGCCACACGCGAGGCGCAGCTCCTGGCCAAACTTGTACGCGGGCGCGTATAGCTGGGCGAACAGGTTCAAGAACTCTTCCCGCGTGATTTCGGTTTCCAGTGAGGACGGATCACTCGGCACTGTGGCGTCACTTCCAGCTTCGTCAGCTTTGGCCGGTGGCTCTTGCGCCATCCGAACGGGTAGATTAGCCGTCACGAGTGTCGAATACAGTTGAGGTGCCAGTGCGATCCCCGTACGACGAATCAGATCGGGGAGCTTGTCGAACGAGATGAACGAGACATTTCCAGCTGCGCAGGCCTCATCGAATGCTTGCTTTGCCACTTCGAAATCGCTTTCCCGTAGCTCGCTGATACGCGCGACGTCGATCCGCGTGGGTCCATCGATGACGCCGCCGCTCGCGACGAGCGTGGTTACTCTCGCACTTGTCGCCGCGCTGGCACTGCTTGGATCGCCGAGGTTCATAGTCTCCTTGGGTGAGTTCTTTACGCCAGCGATCGTGAGGATCACGGGCGTGTCTTGCTTGAGCGGAAATGTACCCAGATCGATCTCAAGTGCGTGTTGCTCGCGTCTCCAGCTGGCCATGAGTGGGGTGTTATGGTACTCCTTTGTCCGCAAAAGCACTCGTGGCGAGTCGTCCATATCCCACCCATCGGCGGGCAGCTCGACGAGGATCTTCCCGCCCACAGGAATACATCCTCGGTTCACAAAGCTGAGCGACGCGTCGGATACAGCGCCGGGGCAGCAGCTAAACGGTTGCCACTTTTTCGCGCCGCCGATCTCACCGGGCGGGACCGCAATGATCGTGAAGGTCGTGGGGCCGTCCAAGATCTGGCCTCCGCGCGTAGACACAGGGGATGTGTTGCGCACCACCAGTTTCTCGTACGACGTCACCGTGACCTCTGCTGCTGGCGTCGCGGCCTCGGGTGTGGACACGCCGCTGACGAAGATCACGACCGGGGTGTCTGCTGGGATCGCTTCGTTGGCAAATGTGAACTCGAGCGTTCTCGTCCCTGGCGTGTATGAGGTCTTGAGCGATGACACCGGAAGCCCCTGTGGGAGTTTGAGCACAGCATTGATCGCCGCCGACGAGAACTTCCACCCATGGTCGGGGAACACGCAGGTCATACGACTCTCGGCGGGGAGAGCCGTGCTGGGCGTGAAACACACGGCGAGTTGGCCCACGACCCCTGGATGGGAAAACTCGTGCTCAATCTTCCTGCGACCACAGAACTGACCCGCGACAATCGTGTGGTGGCGCTGAGCTAGCTTTAAATGCGCGCCGCGCATATCGCCGGACATGTAGTCGGCCCCATTTCCTTGGCCATGGTCTGCATGCTTCATGGCGATCTTGAGTGAGGAGTCGCGACGATCTAGCCACCTGGAAATTCAAATTTAGGCAACGGGCTCCACCGTTTTGAAACAGGTTCACACGGAGAGCGACATCGAGCAAAACTAACGGCTAACGTCGAACGGAACTAGTGTTGAATCTCACTACCAAGCAATAAATTAGAGCTTACCCGTTATGCTATGCCTACCTACCACGAGTATGGCCCCCCGAGCTGCTGAGAGTTTGGGAGATCTTCGAGCCCGAGAGATGACGTCTGGCTGTCCAAGAAGTGCCAGTCTGAGACTTGAGAACCACCTTCTTGCGTCAACCAGAGCTCATCCGATCGGGAGTCCGTGGTCTCTTGACTGTTGTCGCTGGCATTCACACAGACCGCAACCAGTGGGAGCTCGGTATCTTGAGGTCCAAGCTTGTCGTTCTCTGCTGCTTCGACCATGTCCGCAACGCTTCGAGCAACAACAACTTGGACCCCGTCGCTGCTCATGTTCAATCGAACCTCCAGCGGATTGAGGCTACGACTGAACACGAGACTCGGCCACGTCAACTTGGGTCGGGGGCTCACACGCTGCTGTCCGTCGATTTCGACGATCTTGCGCTTCTTTGCACTGTTCCCCTCGCTTGAAGGCGGCGTCAGAACCACGCCACTGCTGTCGGCACCACTCCACCACTGGGACGACTCGGACGACAGCTCCCAGTCGCCCGCGCTCGTGAAGTTTTCGTCATCTGTGGACGAGGCGCCTAAACTTGCCAAAACCATGGCACTGGCGTGCTCGCGCTCGAGTTGCTCTTCTCGAGAGTGGTGAGAACCAGAGCAGAAAACACTCAGCGCGCTCCGAGGGGAGGTCAGTCGATCGATCTACCTGGGTCGCGCATGAGTTCCGTCTTGCGTGGCGTATCTACGACACATAGCCACACAATCACAGCAGCGATTGAGGACCAAAGCACATCATCATGAAGCGCACGAGCAGCGCTCCCCGTAGCGCCTAGTCTCAGCACACTCAGCCACTCACCTTGCTCGCTAGAGGCCGTCGCGCGATGCATATTGCCGTTCATCGGGTTGCCACGTTGCTTCTTTCTCGCCGATGTCGAAGTGAAAAGTTGGGCGGCAACTTCAAAGTGAATTGGGGCGCCAATTCACACGATTCAAAACGCAATTCAAATTTGTGCAATTAAGTGCAATTCATTTTATTTATGGAACCCGCCGTGATTATGCTGATGATGATGCTGCCGACGACGTCGGAGCTGTTCCGCCGATGCAACTCGACAGGCGGACCTGTAGCCATACCAGACTTCACCTCCTCAAGCCCACGACGCCCGTTGTTCTATCATAACATGCCTGCCGATGATCTGCCTGTTCTCGTGTCCATCCCGGCGTCCAATTACGTCGAGAAGGCGCGATGGGCGCTCCAGCTCGCCAAGATCCCATTTGTAGAGGACAAGCACGTTCCGATCTTCCACCGCTTTACGACGACGTCCCTCGGGGGCACGAGCGTGCCACTTTTGTCGTTTCCCAAGAGCAAGACCGTGCTGCGCGACAGCTCGGCGATTCTGGACTTTTGTGCCAAGAGCGAGCCGTCATTATACCCAAACGAGACCACCAAACAGCGCGAAATCTACTACGATACGGAATTTGGCCCAGCCGCGCGCGTCGTTGGTAAGTACAGTACTCGGTGATGACCCCTCCCTACCCGACCGAACAGAGATACTCACAATTTGCGGTTGACAATGCGTCGCAGCATATTTCTTTGTGTTCAAGAGCTCAGCGCTGGCGCGCAAAACGCTCATGTCAGCTGCCAGCTCACGTCTTGAACGTGTGCTGGGGACGATTCTCCAGCCGATCCTCCGTGTGTTCCTGTTTCGATTCATGGCGATCAACGAAGAAAACGTTGTGCATTCCATTGAAAAGCTTGAGGCGATCGTACGAGATGCGAACGAGCAACTCGGCGATGGCCCTGTCGGCACGCGCTTCCTCGCGGGCGATGGCTTCTCAGCCGCCGACATCTCCTTCTGCGCGCACTTTGGGCTGCTGCTCGCGCCACCGGAGAACGTGTACATCTCGCCATACTGGATGCTGATCGCGAGCCACCCTCTTCAGCCACGTATCGAGGCTCTGCAGTGCAGTAAGGCCGCCGCCTTTGTGCGCTGGTGCTACCAGCACAAGCGCCCACCCATGGTGACACGTGAAACAAGACATTGAAGTTGACCTCCGTTGTATTGGCTGAAACTAGATCTTCTAAAAGATCTGATTGGTTTAAATCGATATTCTCGTGATTGGCCCACAACGATTCGGCCTTTTGCCCTGATGAGCTCCACTGAGTCAAGGCTCACAATCGGATTGACACATTCGCACTGACGATGTGTGGGCGTCGCGAAGTCGTCTACAATCATTACTGTATGTCGCGCACCGGGCCAGTGTGTGTGAAGCGGCCTGAGAGACGCGTCGGGCGCTGCGAAGCGCTTGCTCTGCCTCTCTTGGCGTCCATGGCACGCGCTGTTGTTTCCCGTAAGAACGCAAAAGCATCGCGACCCTATGTGTGTAGAGAAGGCCAACTATCTCCCATTGGCAACTTCTCAAGAACTGGGTCGTACATATCACGAATCGGATCGAGTAGTTGAGGTGGATGCGTAGCTCTATAGTAGTGGTGTGGTGAGTAGATCGTCTCTAGTTGGTAAAGTTGACGAATGTGTCCGACTGTGCGCTGGCGATTTGCGTGTCCGACTCCTTGAACTGCCGCAGCAGCTTGGTGTTGTAGGATCCGCAGTCGTCGAATTGGCACTGCGAAAGACACGAGAATTTTGGTCAGCTACCCCTCCCAAAGTTGTGGCTACAGTCTTGGGGAAGCGCACCTTGTGGTAGACAAAGTGGAAATTGGTCGTGGACTTGCGCTCACAGTCGCTGCAGTAGATGAGCGACCGGATGTCCTGGTACTCCGGAGGCATCTGCTCACGCTCGAGTAGCTCGTCAATGCTGGCGAAATACAACTCCATGTCACCGAGGGACTTGGAGCAGAGTGGGCAAATGTAGTTGGTCTGAGGAAAGATAATCAACAACACAAAACGTGAGTACCGTGAGTATCCGTTTTGGATGGCTCATTCAGTCGTACCAGTGTGTACTCCTCGTAGCACGAAACGTGCATGCAATGGCCACACGGCAGGAACATCACGGGCGTCGTGGACGTGAACATGTAGTTGTGGCAGATCGGACAGTCCGATTCGAGCGAACGTTCCACACACTTGTGCTTCTTCAGGCTGATGCTCATGCACGCATTGCATCGGTCACAGTGAAAATAGTCGATGTCCAGGCCCTGTGTTTTAAGCAAAGGAAGTGAGTCAACACGAACGAGAAAAATAAAGGAGACGACGCAGCGTGGTAGACTCACCTTGCCGATGCGGCAGATCTTGCACTTGTCGCAGTGGTAGATGTCTTTGTTGGCGTCGTCATCGTAGAACTTGCAGGTCTCACAGTAGTAGCGTGCGAAGTCCTCTTTGCAGTTGATACACGACTTGGACACTGGCTGGGCTGTGTGGCAGCGCATGCACGAGATCGTCTCGGTCGCGTAACGGTCGAACGTGTGGCTCTCCTGCTCGTCGTGGCAGAACCGACACGTGTACCACTTGCCGCAGCACTTGCTTTGCAGTTTGCATCCGCGTCTGCGCGAGGATGGCACAGCGGTTAGCTCAGTGTAACTGCAACGGACACGAGAGACACGAATACTCACTGGTAATGTGCACATCCAAGAATCTGGTCGGCTTCAGTCTGTGGGAGACAAAGCTCAAGACGTCAGCAGGTCACCAGAATCCGTCGCTCCATAGCGTGCACGTACGTGATAGGTGACACGCTTTCGGTCAATCTCTGAATCGCTCGCGACTCGTGTCAGCGCAGCCTTTTCCTGATTGTCTGCCCACGGCTTCATCATGAGCCGCTGCACAGACTCGGCCTTCTCCTTTGGTGTCAGCGATTTGCTGGCCTGGATCTCACGGATTTGGGACTTCAACGTAGCCTGACGATCCTGCAAATTCCAAGAGAAAACAAAATCGTCAGTCGTAGGCCTTCGTTGGGCATTTGCGGGTAGTCAGCGGTCGTACTCCGTCACTGTGAATCGGTGCGGGCAAAGATGATGGCGGCGCGGTCGTACGTGGCGCATCGTGGTGTTGGTTGCTCTCATGTCGGTGCGGGCACACCTGGTCGTGCGGGTGGTGGTGCTCGGGTCCACGGAACATGTTTGCTTGACTCCTGATTCTCGAAGACACAAGTCTCGATTGACCGCTCCGCTGCCGCTTCCCGAGAGGCGGTTGCAATTCACAAATGCACGTTGAGGAGTGCGTTGATAGAGCCGTGCGAGGGCTTCCACACGTCGACGATCCGTCAGGTCCGCGCTCTTGATTCGGTACGCGATAAGGTCGCGTCTAAAGCAAAGGAGCCGTCGCGAGCGCAAGCGCCATTTCCACCGTGGCCGGCTCAAGGCACAGACCACAGACGTATCCACCAGGTGCGCGGAAAGTGCCGTATCATCCGCCACACCCGAGAATAACCAGCGATCCCCCGCCTCCCGTGAATAGCTATCGGATCCTTCCAAGCCGGCGCGAGATAAATAGCTCAACGCCAGGACGGATCAGATCCCACTGAGACCCGCCAGGAATAGGCAAGTTCAAGACCATCACTCCACTTGACGTACTATTATGTGGGTCACATTAATCCAAAGACAGTGTGTACCACGTTACTTAGCCACGCCATTTCGGCATGTTTCCTCCACGGACAAAATGCCGCCCAAGGCCAAGTCGGCGGAGCGGCTCCAGCAGGAGGCCGCGGCCCAGCGCGCGCGCGCAGCGGCGTTGCAGCACCTCGCGAAGACCGGCGCCGGTCCGAGCCAGAAGGAGATCGCGCAGCAGCAGAAGGACCGCGAGAAATGGAGCAACGCGACCACGCAGGCCGTGCAGCAGCGACTCGCGAAGGCGCAGCCACCGGCGGCGACGCCCGGCGCGCCCATGCGCGACAACACGCTCGCGGCCGTGGCGGCGCAACGTGCAAGGATGATGCTGCAAGGAGGAGGAGGTGGCGGTGGTGGTGGAATTGCCGGTGGTAGTGGCAGTACGTTCGGTGGCGCCAGCGGCGGGTACGACGCTACGAGCACCAGGTCGTTTGGCGTGGGCGACGCGGACGACGCGCTGCCCGACGGGTGGAAGCCTGCAGTGGATCCTGTCTCGGGCGAGACGTACTATTGGAACGAGGTGAGTTGATCGAGTCCCGCGGCGCTCTTATTGTGGGGAAATATGAGCGCGTGAAGGGAACTGAGGTGTCGTGACGATGCGCAGACAACGAAAGAGACGTCGTGGAAGCGGCCCAAGCGGAAAACCGTGAGTAGTTGGGAGGAATCGTTGGTGATGAAGGGGTTTGAGGCGCTCACATGAGTGTCTCTTTGCCGATGCGAAGCCCGTGGCAGACGAAAAGGCTGAGACTGATGAAGTAGAGGAGCTGGAGGAGTGAGTACGCACCCAGAAAATGGATAGATTGGCGTGATGCTCACAGGAATGAGCTTTGTATTTTCTTGACAGTGGTTGGGAAGAGGTCGTGGACCCTCAGAGCGGACAGACATACTACTGGCACCGCGACTCGAACGAGACCACATGGACGAAGCCCGTGAAGAAGACCGTGTCGCTTGGTACGTAGCAGTGCTGCAACTTACCACCTTCACCAACACTCAAACCTCTTATATTGTGCCACTCACATCTCAGAACAAGCACGCGAAGCGAAATCCAGACTCGATGCCATCCTCAAACTGTGCGGACAGAGCAAGAAGCCTACTTCACAACAGCCCACCAAGCAGTCCACACGAGTTGTCTCGACAACACCAGCTTTGCGGAAGCGAGAGGCCGAAGATCACAGCGAAGATGCTGAAGTGGCCAAGAAAGCTCGCGTGGACGCCTGACAAATGGGCGGCGATGTACTCGTGAGATCTTGGTGGGAAGATTGGCAACAAGGAGCATATGTCCCACACAAGATCCACACCAGGTAATAGAGGCCAGGTATTTTTACACCCTGCTTTAGGCAAACTGGGATTTAGCGCATGTTAGACAGGTCCACGCTCGATGCGAGAGAGTGGAGCATGAAGAACACTGCGCGCATATACAACGCTGCCCCTGCCGGCGCGGTGGCTCGATATGGCCGAGGGGATGGAGCACCGCCAGCATACGAGGTCACCAACGCTGGCCGGCCTGGCAGCGTCAAGAAGCAAAAGCAGTTGCAGAAGACGAAGGAGAGCCTCCTCGCAAAGCAGAACGAGCTCAGTACGCTCGTTGGCAAGCTGGAAGATCGCGACACGCAGCTGCAAGCGTTCACATCCCTGCTGTACGTGGTAGCTATACGAGGCAGTCCTTTGTGCAGTGAATCTGACCTCTTCTCCGTCGAAAAGGGAATTGCTTCCGCGTCTAGATTGTTCTTTGGTTGCCGATCTGTATGCGCGTATCGAAAAAAATAAGGTGCGTGTTTGCGTCTGTACGTCTTAATGCCATCAGCATAGTTACTCAGTGGATTGCTCTAACTCTCAGAATCCGGGACGCTCTTCCACGCGAAGAATGTTCGTGCTCGTCATCGCGGCAATGGCGAAGTGCCACCCCATCCCTACCGCACGCTTGCTGCCGCGTGTACTTGCGTACATCTCGCTCCGACTTCGAGACAAGGAAGTCCAGATCACTGACGCGTGCGCGATCCTCTGCTCTGCAATTACGCTGTATGTTGTGCCACATGCTGGCATCAACAGCAAGGGGTTATTGTCACCTCGAAAAAAGCGAGAGATCGATGTCATCGAAGAGGCTACCAATGCCACCTCGAACGTTTCGAGTTCGACCGAAGATTCGCACTTCCAGACGTTTGAGCACCTCGTGGCTCACTTGTCACGAGAAACTAATGCTGTCGGAGAGCACGCCACCAAATGTATCGCGAACACTCTTCGTCCCACGGAATTTGACGGCTCGACAACACCTCCACCTGAGTTCATGGGCCAGCACGGCAAGCGCGTGAGTGGCTTCTTGCGCGTGTTGCTGCAGTCGCTTGTGTCCAAGATGAACGAAAGCACTCAGTATGCGGGCTTCTCGCCAACCTTTCTGTTGCTACAAGCAGTCGTCTCGCTTGCGAAGCTACTAGCACTTGACTGTGGCGACCGAGATGTTTACAACATTATCCTCCCTCACCTTGGCAGCCTGGTCGACGCGATTGAAGACGTCTTTCGAGATGGTCCACGGGATGATTGGATAGTACGCAAACGCGGCATCGAACTTCTCATTCAGCTGATTGATTTATTCGTCTTCGTTGAAATCGCAGAAGTAACCACTGGTCGAGCCTTCTTCGACGAGAACCTTGAACGTGTGCGACGGCTTGTAACAGAGGCTCGCCACGATCCGGTGTCGGTGGTGCGCGACGCAGCGCTACCGGCAGTGTTTCTCTTCGATAGGCTTGTGAAGCTGTTTCCACGACAAGCTGAAGTGGCGGCACCACCGAGTCCGTTCAAACGCGTTTACTCAGCCAGAGGAAGTGGTGTCGGTGGATCAGCGGGGATGAAGACAGTTCTTGGTGACAGCAGTGTGCGTTCTCGCACACGACCACGAGACGCGCCGGGTGCAAAACAGGTTTATGATGTTGCTGGCATCAATAACGAGACAGACCAAGAAACGGACTTTGACGAAACTCACGGAGACGAGTGTGCTACCCCACACGAAGATGCAACCACAGATGACCCGAAAGATGACGAGACAAAAGGCGTTCCTCCTCTAAAGCTGGCACCTCTAGCCACGTCGGTCGAGACATCTGCCAAACCTTCCCACGGAATTACCCTACAGAAAGCTGAGACGGCCGTCGCAAGGATTGCGCGGTCGCGCGTGAGGATCCCACGCATCTCAGCGCCAAAATCACCCGTTGAGAGAGCCGCTGTCCCGTTCCAGCCTCCAAACGAAGATGAAGACGCTTTTCCAGAGGAACAAGGAGACGAACACGTTGCAGAATCACTCACGGACGACGGGTTAACCGAAGAGCCCAAGACAACGAAGCAGAATATTGGTGTCTCCACTCGTAGCGAAGAGAAAGATGATGAGATTGGTGAAACGCCACCGATGACACGAGCAGAAGCAGCAATCGTCGCGGCTACCGATGGTGAAACGGACCTGGCACTTCGACTTTGTTTCTTAGAGGATGACATGACGCTACTCAGGCGAGTTCTCACCCTAACTCGTGATCCAAGCGCAAGTTCTCTATCGCGAGCGTCCAGAACGGCGCTCTGTGCAGCGTTTTTGGAATTTCTCGATGTAGACGACGATAACGAGAGCTGTGTCGGGTCGGACGTGTGGCTCGCGTTTGCGTGGCTAAAGGATCTGATTCGCCTGCCCCAGTTCGTGACGCATCTCGATCCCCGAGTTCTACGAGCCTTGGAGCTTCGCCTTAGCCGCATCTCCGAACATCCAAGCCGGGCGGGACTTATGGCTGCCGACCTCCTCCATTCTATGGGCCTCTAAGGCGAGCTTTTCGGTGAATGAACGGAAGTACTGCTGAGATTTTGTTTGCCAAAGCTACTCGACACCTATCTCTTCGCTCCACTGTTTGGGACCTCCATGTTCAGGATGGATCGTGATCAAGCTATCCGACTGAATGAAAGCTGTGGTTCCGCTATATGTCATAAACGAAATTTGGGCCGTATACGAGTCCCCGCT
Organism: Pythium rhizo-oryzae; assembly: GCA_027475725.1. Taxonomy (NCBI): domain Eukaryota; phylum Oomycota; class Peronosporomycetes; order Pythiales; family Pythiaceae; genus Pythium; species Pythium rhizo-oryzae. The sequence continues at coordinate 12,235 of JAMFLL010000303.1, forward strand.
TTCTGGCATATCGATGACACACCGGTTCACTTGCACTAACACAGTCTGGTCTGGGAACAGATCCTTTAGCTCTGGGCTCAGCGTGGGCGAGTACTGCTCATGGATCTGCTTGTACGCTTCTTGCGCGTAAAAGAACTGGAACGCCGTATAGCGAAGCGTCCAATGCGGGTCTCTCGGGATAACCACGGTCGACGGATCCGCTGGTGGGCGTTCCCGAGGGTCGCGAAACTCGAGATATCCCCACCACTCGGGGCGATGCATGGCCACGGCATACTGAGGGCTCCAAACCCAGTTGGACTCGGGGACTCCCAGAATCTTCTCATAGTGGTGGTGCTTGCCGGCGTCGCTTGTGGTGACTCGCACTTGCCATTCGACGCGTGAAAAGTTGATGCGCCACTGCGAACCAGGGCGCGGCGGCAGCGTCTTGATGCGCGTGTACCGCGCGAGCTCCTCGAGCGGCAGCGCCATCTCCACTGTCCAATAATGAAGACGCTGCGACGGGTCGTTGATAGGTCCTTCTGTGTGGACCGCGGTGTGGAGGCCTTTGCCGTACATGTCGAAGCCGTGGACCGGGTCGACGCGCGTCGAGTTCTCATGGCCACCGCTTCGGTAGGGCTTGTCGAGCCAGAGATTCCAGCTCGCGTTTCGTGCGTTAACTTCTATCTCCTTGTAGTTGTGTGTGCTCGCGTCGGCGTCGACGAACACTTTAAAGTCGTTGTCGTGGAAGATGACGGCGTTGCGCTGGGACTCGTTTGCCCACACGGCCGTCTCCTCCAAGTACGCGGCGACGTACAGCGTCGTGTCATCGTACCGAAGCTTGACCTTGGTCGTGAACCACGGCTGCGACCAGTGGCGCGGGCCCTGGATGTCCATAAAGGGCTCAGTAAACGCCACGTTCTCCCACGGCGTGTCGTTCAGGCGCCCATCGACCACAATCGCGCCTTCGTCGCGCTGGAGATGGAACGCCGCGTACTGCCGCGGGTGCAGCTTGTCGGCGAGCGCATGGTCGGGAGTCCCCACCGAGGACGGCTCGACACGCGCCGCGGCACACGCCCACACGCACGCGCACGTCGACAGCAACAGTGTCGCCATCGACGGCGTCATGATCTCCTCGCTCTTATTTGGAGAGCTCCAAAGATTCAACCCTGTCAAAGGTGATGATGGAACAACGAGCAGGTCACGGTCTCACAACTAACCTAATCCAAGCTGATCACCATCAATGATGCAAGGCTGAAAGCATGCCGCGCTTGCCGTGCGCGCTGACGCCGATCGTGTCACCTTGCGGCCTCGTTCGTGTTGGTTGCTCCCGTACAATACAGTACAGTAGCTGTATGGAAGCCCACGCAGTGCTGCACTTACGCTTCGGGATGTTTGCTGGAAATCCAGCGCCTGCGCCGAGCGTTTCGCGCCGCGGGAAGTTTTGTCGAACACAACGAACGTGCGGGCCAAGACGGACTTCGCCGTGAGTACACATAGAGCACCGGACTCGCGATCGCCAAGGGCTCTCTCGGTTCCGCCTATGACCGAGAACGGGACGTTCCAAACTTTATTGCTCGCTCAGCTTCAACCAGCCACTCCTCCCGGTAGAGTTGAACTCGGTCCACAGTACTCGCAACGGCGGACTCAGCCTGTGCGCCTTTCGTGTTGAGTCCGACGTTCTACACCCGCGATCGCCGAACAAACAAGACCTTCCGCCTTGAGTCAGTACACGCCCATCATTCGCCCATCTCTTCCATTCTGGTGCTTGCTCCTCCAAGTGCCGGCCTGTCGCTGTCCGATTCCGAAGTGCTGATCCCACGGTGGAAGAATGACATGCGCGCATAAACCAGGTAGCGTGGTCGTCCAGCCCGGCTGCGGCACCACGGGCACCGGAACTCTACGGTGTGGAACCGCTCGCCATCGTTGCAGACTTTCTAAAGGATGGATATGGAAAGCCAAGGCACGGCAAACGAAATGGCAAAATGGGGGGAATTTGGATTTGCTTGGTCAACGCGAACGCTGGAGTGGGCCGCCCGCCGACTGGCGCGCGCTCCACTCGACGCCGCTCGGCTTCGTCCCCCTAGGCAATAACACGTACATACATGTTGGCGATCGCAGCTCGCGGGATCTCGACTGTGTCTCAGCGGAGCCACGGACAGCTACCCGCGTGTGGAGCTTCAAAAACGAGTGGCCTGTGGCGCAACCGCTTTACTGGCGAAGGTTGCGGCTGCGACGGAAACCGCACGTGGGCACGAGCTCGTCGAGGAGCTTCTTGACGTTGAGCGTGACGCCGTTGGAGAATGTGAGGTCGCAGTCGGCCGGCTCGAGTGCCGAGAGCGCCGCGATCGTGCTCGGGCAGTAGTCGCTCGCGCACATCTTGTCGACCTGCTCCGCGGTGGGCGTGCCCGACGGCGGGATGAAGAAGAAGCCCGAGTCCTCCTGGCACTGCTCGAGCGTGGGCTCGAACGCGAGCTGGAGGAGCTTCTGGGTCTCCTCCGGCGGGCAAGCGTCGGCGTTGACCGTGGCGGCAAACGTTGCGATGGCGGCGATGGCGACGGCGGCGAACTTCATGGTGGAAGAGGAGGAGGGTGGTGGGTGGTGGTGGTTGATGTGCGTCGGAGAAGGCGAATTGCAGAATGAGAAAGAAGCTGAGGTGCTCGCTCGGCGCCGTCGAGGGTCAAGGAGGGAACCTCCCTATGGAGGAGAGGGTTCCAACGGGGGAGCTTGATTGTGCGAGAGTGAAGCGAGCACGCATTCGAAGCTGCTCCACGCGGAGGAGCTTCCACCCAAAGTACTCGTAGCACACTCTGTGTGACACAGCTATGACCCGTGTGATCTCGAGACGCTTGGGGTTCTATGGATCTCAGAACGTGGAGTGCCACACGAGGAGATGACCAATAGGAGGCTATTGACAGCACTGAGAACTGCCACCTCCCCCCGCATCGACGGCCTCAACTTGAAGGTCAACAGTCTGAAACTTTCGGGAATCGGTCAGCGCGGACATCCCACGCGCATCTGCGAGTGGGAAGTCCTCGACAAGACCCCCCCCCCCCCCCCCCCCCCCCCAAGCCTGGATTCGGCATCCTTGGCAGCTCGGTTTGCCCGGCAGGAACTCTGGACGGAGCCCAGCAAGCGATCGAGTGCCCCTCCACGAGAGCACACACACGCATCTCCATCGCAGTCATCCGCGGCTATCCCAGCACGAACTTTCTTCTCTCTGGGTCGTTGGGCGATCCGGCGATGCGGCATCCAAACGCTCAGGATTCCAATCCGCTGTACCAAACAAACTTGTTTGAAGGCTTCCGCCAGAAGGCGCCTTATCATCTTCGAGCATCCTCGTTGAACCTGGACGATCACCCAGCACTCACTCGTCGGTCGGAGGCGGAACGCGGGCTCCTCGCGCGGATCTGCTCGTGATGGGAACGGCTCCGCCCCCACGTCCGGTTTCCAAGACTTCTCTGACGTGGAGCGAAGAGTGCTGAAGCCGCGAACGTTGATGCTTGAAACGCCTGGCAGTGTGGCAGGCGTGTGCGACTCCAGCAGAAATTGTACGGTACGAAATGGCAGCGTCGTCAGGAGACCCCGCCGCGGGAGCTCACCAATGGCGCCGTCCGTTGTCAAGTTGAACATGGAACATGTCTGCCATGCTGGCAGCACCATCAAGAAAATCCTGCCAGCACGAGAGGCAGGACCAGGCAGAAAGCCCTCACGAGAGCTTTAGCTCTTTTCTCGATTGTGAAGCTCGCACAAAAAGCGATGCCTCCTAAGCGTAGCTCCGCGAACTCGAGCTCTAAGGCAGAGAACGCTCCAGGTGGCTTTGAGCAACTCCGCTCAACGCCGGCCTTGCTATGCATTCGTGCTTGAGCACCGGGCAAGTTGAAGAAGGCACCGCGCCCATCTCATCGTGGGACGCCCGCGGTGCAACGCCAGGGCGGCTATGACTGACATATTCGAATTCTCGGTCTCCGTTGGTCCCGGCTTTTTCTGTGTGGGGATGCATTCTGGTGCGCGAGAGCGCCGGAAGGGCGTGCCCCTGCTTCAGTGGGGAAGCCCGAACCAGAGATGGGAGATGGCCGGAGGCGGAGCTGTTTGCTATGGAACTCTCCAACGCCCCCATGTGACTAATGGATGCGGAAGCGCTCCATTCCGCACCTGACGTCTTTCTTGAGCACATTGCTCGCGAGGCCACGCTTGCCAATCTGGCTGGTACAAAGTTCGAGAACCAGGTTTCTTCCTGTGAGTCCAGCAGCAAGCGGAAGAGTGGCCTAACGGATGACACAGTGTGCCAGCGGAGACGTCAAACGAGGTGGTGGGACGGCGTCTCTTTTGTGACTCGCGCGCACACACCGGCTGAGTGTGCCAGAGAGCTCCTTCAAAGACCAAACACGCCCGCACCGTGTTTCGTATGCGCTGTTCAGCACACATGACGCGGGTTGAACATCGCTGTCAGGGCTCCGTCAGCCACGTCGGGCCACGCGAGAGAACCTGCAGAGCGCGTTCGCGTCTTCCAACACCCGCGGCGCGTCTGCCTGTCCGACCCGCCTCTGGCTCACTTGAAGGGCAGCGCGCGACAGCCCGCACTCTGGTCTGAGTCTTCCTCCCGCGTTCTTGAAGGACAAGACGCGTTCTCAGGTGCCCATCGGATCTGACGGACACGCGCCACCTGCCACCGTGTTTGACGCGGCCGGCGACGCTGCCGGTTCCGGCGACGGAAGGCGGGTCGAATCTTTCCTACGCAGCGCCGCCGCGCCTTTGCCAGACCATAGGAGAATGGCGATTGCAGCGCCCTTGATTTCCCATACTGTGGCTCGCGCTGGCAATTAGTAGCACGCGAGTTACTCTCGGCTGCTTTCATCATTCCCCAATTTGCCTTCTTCCAAGCACTCCTCCAGCCATGAAGTTCACTGCCGCGATCGCCGCCGTCGCCACCTTCGCCGCCACTGCCAACGCCGCAGCCTGCCCGCCTGGCGAGACCCTGCGCCTCATCGGACTCGCCTTTGAGCCCAGCCTCGGCAAGTGCCAGACGGACTCCGGCTACACCTTCATCCCGCCGCCGGGCCCGCCCACGCAGGAGCAGGTCGACAAGATGTGCGCGAGCGAGGCTTGCCCCAAGACCATCGCGGCGCTGCAGAAGCTCCAGCCGAACGACTGTGACCTCACGTTCTCGAACGGCGTCACGCTCAACATCAAGAACCTGCTGGACACGCTCGTGCCGGCCTGCGACGCGCGCCGCATCCACATCAACTCGGCGTGCCCGCCGGAGGAGACCCAGAAGCTTCTCAAGCTCGCGTTCGAGCCCACGCTTGAGCAGTGCCAGGAGGACTCGGGCTTCTTCTTCATCCCGCCGTCGGGCACGCCCACCGCGGAGCAGGTCGATAAGATGTGCGCCAGCGACTACTGCCCGACCACGATCGCGGCGCTCTCGGCACTCGAGCCGGCCGACTGCGACCTCACATTCTCGAACGGCGTGACGCTCAACGTCAAGAAGCTCATCGACGAGCTCGTGCCCACGTGCGGCTTCCGCCGCTAAGCGGCGCCATCGCCTCCAGGACGGAGAGTCTCTACTGATGCAGTTTTATTTGCGGACCGCCCTCCCGGTGTCGAGTATCGGCGAGTGGGTGCGCCCGCCGTTTTGATATGATCGCGTTTGAAACACGTGCGCTCTGCGTGATGACTTGAAGTGCCTTACTAACGGTAGCATGGGTAACGTCAAATACAGCACAGCGCTTTTGTGGAAATAGTGGCTGTTGGTGCGCCGCAGGTGGGGTTTGGATGGGTTCATCTAGGTTGCGTTACTGTGTACTGACCAAATAGCGTTGGGTGATATCCAGTCACGGGTTCCAACACAAGTACCAGAGCATCAGCAGAGAAAGACAAGCATTGGCACGTGCTGACAAATTGTACGGCTGCATTACTACTATGTGGTGCCTGGGTCGACCTGCAGCTATGCTATAGACCAAAGATTCGTTCCTTCGTCGCGCCTTCCTCGTCGGTGAGCGGCTACGCAAAGTTTACATCTTCCAAGTAAACTCGCGCCGGCGCCGCGCCGCGCATCACAATCTCGACCGGAACCTGGGTCAGCGGCTTCCCTTGCGCCCGTTCCCGCGCCCAGTACTGGATGCATTCGCGCAGCGCCGCCTCCGCAGCTTGGGCGTCGGCTCGTGCCACCTGCGCGTCACAGTCAGGATCCCACTGCGCGCCATGCTCGGCCAGCGTGTACGCGACATTGAGGAGGGCTTCCAGGCGGCTTTTTTCGGCAATGTGGATGGCTGCGAGCGCGCACTGGAGGGGCGCCTGTGCGTTCTACTCCAGGTGGCATACACAGAGTCAAATGAGTATCTCAACGAAGCGCGCGCATTCGTTTTCCCTACAGCGCTACGTACCACGTTGAGGGCGTTGATGTCGGCGCCAGAGTCGAGCAGCTCGCGCACACGCGCGGCGTCGCCCGCGGCGCAAGCCTCGTGGAGCGACAGCGGTGCTGAGCGCTCCGAAGGGTCTTGGTTGGCAGCGCTGGGTCCGGCGAGGGTCATGGGTCCTGTGGGTGTTCCGTCCGCCACGCACACTGCGATATCGAAACTGACGCCTTCACAGGGTCCGCGCTGCGTGTTGCGTGGGTTGTGGGTGCACGAAAACTCGAGCTCCGCGCGTGTGGGAACGTATCCACTCTGGCATCTGAAACACGAAAACTCAGTTCGGAATGATGGTGCAGTGGAGCTCCTGGATGTGAGATACGACTTGGTACTGTACAAATACATATCCCTCGCTTATACTTTGCCCAATATTCAGTGTCAAATAAGCAATACCTCTCATCTATACCTCTCTCTTTAAATACATGGAGCCACACCTGGCTCCTTCGAGACCCAGCCGTGGCCAACCTTCGCCTCGGCCACGCGACGCCGCATCCGCGCTCCTCAGCCCGCAAACCGCCACCGTCAGATGACGCCGTTCTTCCAGGCGCTTTCGTTCGCGTCGTCAGAGGCCGCGCCGCCGCCCATGTCGCTCCACGAGGCCTGTGCCGCGGGCGACGCCGCGCGCGTGCGCGAGCTGCTCGCCGCCGGCGCCGACGCCCACGGCCGCGACGCGGTACGCACTGTCGCCCTCCCTCCATCGCATCTCTTCACCCGTTCATTTTGCAGCTTTTCTGTGTCCTGCTAGGAGGGTTACTCGCCGCTGCACCGCGCAGTCGCGAGTGTCGACGCGGGCACGAGCCGCACGCTCGAGATTCTCCATGCGCTGGCCGAGCGCGGCGTGCAGTGGCACGACGGCGTCGATGCCGATGCACCACACACTGCGGCCGCGCTGCGCGTGTGCTTTGCGCTGTGGGAACGAGAGCGAGCGAGCGCGCAGCCACTCTCGGACGTGCCGATCGAGGTGGTCCGGCGCGGCGTTCAGAACACGCAGGCGTACGTGGACAGCCTAAAGGCAAGCCACCGCGAGCCGCTGCGGCGCCAGCGCGTCAGTGTCGTCGGCTCGAGCCGGTCCGGCAAGACGTCGTTTGTGTGCGCTCTCATCGGTGCGTCGGGCCAGTCGACGGACCGCCCAACGTTCGGCGTGGAGATCCACACGTGGGCGTTCGAGCGCGGACCGTACGGGGGCCGATCCTTCCCGTACGAAGTCGCGCTGTGGGACTTTGCCGGCGGCGGCGATGACGACGCGGTGCAGCGGCTCGCGGCGCTGTACACGACACCGAGAACGCTCACCGCCGTGTGCGTGGACGCACCGGCGTTGCTGTCAGCGGCGGCCGCTGGGGAAGACGTCGAGGACCAGGAGACGCCCACGGCACCGCACATCCAGCCAGCCAATGCGCTCACGCAGTTCGTCGAGGCCAACTTGCTCCCGTGGGTGCGTGCCGATGCCACGGTCGCGCTGGTGCTCACAAAGATAGATCTCGTTCGCGACACACACGCCGCTACGATCGAGCGCGCCAAGACGCGCGGGCAAACATTTTATTCCTGTAGTTATAGGACTGACTTATCTGTAGTGTAAACCAAAGGCGTCTTATCTGTAGTGAGGCCTTGTATCATGTAGTCGGCCATTTATGGGACCGACTACAGCGTTCACGCGCTGACAAGATGTAGGCCCCGCCGTCTCCGACAAAAAATAGGCTGGATGGCGCAAGTCATTTCTCACAAGTCACAGCATCCGTAAAATACACTTCGAGTGTATTTTACAACGAATAATACCAAGCGTTGTGTGGCTTTTACAATGAGACTATGTGCATCCATGTAAAATACAGTGTATCCATGAAAGATATAGTGAAGCCATCTCTACGCGGCGAACGTCACGGAGAATGCAGAGCGTGGGTATAATGCGGAAATGCACAAGGGCACGGAGAATACATAGCGTGGCTATAATAAAATCACTGAGCACGCGAGCGGTTGCGAAAATGCTCTCAACCCAACGCTGTGAGCTCGGTTTCCAACGATGATAACTTGCATTCGTTGATAGACCGCGACCCGAGGACTGCCATCATTGCGAGGCTTAGTGCAGTTTCACACACATCATGAGCCGAGCGCCGCGATCGACCTCCAGGACGATGTGATCATCCACCTATTCGTACGCAAAGAATGGCTCAGTGTCACCGGAGGTTGTGTTCAATGTTGCGGGGCTCTCGTGGCCCACGAGCCACGAGATGGCGTTGCTAACAGCGCCGTAATGTGCAGGAAAGCCTGAGCACCCAAACGGTATAGCAAGGTCTAGGATAATCGCCTTCGCGACCGGAATGGAGCCTGCAAACCATCGAACAATGCGCGAGCTGAGCGGAATCTGTTGAAATGCGCCTTTGACGTCGCCCTTCAGCATTTTTACCACGACTCAACGGCTCCGTAGTTGTTTGATTCGTCGAGTGCCCTCGCGTGTGGTACTGGAACGACCGACACAGGTGGCGCGTTAAGGGGTCATTTGCCGGCAGCCCTCTTGGGTAAGACAGATCATGGATGAGACGAGTTTCAAAGACCTGGTCTGCATCCTTCTTCTCCACGCATCCAAACGGACTAATTTGGATTGCGCTGAATGCCTGCGCAACCTTGGAGGTAGGTGTCGTCGGCTTCACCGACTTGGAGGCTACGGACCAGCGCGTTGTGCATCCGCTCCGCTGAGCAATGACTCACTAGTACCTTGGCCACTGGGAACGGCAGTGCAAACTCGTGATCAACACCGTGCTTTTCGACGTCAACAACAGTTTCCCGAGCGCGTAGACGTCGAGTAACCGTGCCAGTAGCTTGGGGTTGAGAGCTTTGTTCGGTCGAGGGTCGGCGCGTGTCTCGCCGCGACAGATCGCAACAGTTTCTTCGAGCGTGTCCTTATTACTCGAGATGAGCACGGAGAGGCCTGACGGCATGACTTCGTTGCGTGACAAGAACCTTCCGAGTGTTGAGGCTGGTTGTGTTTTGGGCGAGTGGCACGTGGATAGCGTGTCCAGTGGAAGGTTGCCAGGCTTGAACGACACTGAGCTTCGTGGCGACGCAAGAATGTCTCGAGTGCTTTCTGGACGAGGCCGACATTCGCTTGAAGGGCCCGAACAGTAGAACGAACAGTAGAACGCGGATCGGCAGACACGGGGACTAATCATTGAGTGGTGGACTCGGCGCGTGCACAACGAAGGTGCTCGTCCAGTTGTATGACAACCACGTTCGGAATGACCGCTGGGTGGTTGGGGTACCACACTCGCAGCATTCGTTGGCATCCACGATAAGGCACCGTGTTGTGCGGTCGAAAAACTCTTCGGTATACACTGCGAGAACTCCAAAACTATCACTGAGAACTTGGATGGTTTTGTCGCCTGATGGGGCGTCGACAAAGGCCGTGAAGTTGGTCATATTCACCTTACCCGACCATATCCAGTCGCGGCGCGCGTCATCTCTGTACTCGCTGTCCCTCCGGCGTCCGATGAGTAGAGACACTCTGACAGCAGATGCGGCACAGCCGGAGAAACAGGTGCGCGCAGACGCCGAAGTTGCACTTGCAGATGCCACGCGCAGACGCCGAAGTTGCACTTGCAGATGCCACAGGTGACGACACTATGGAGCTGGAGGAAGACAAGCAGAAGGATCACGTGCCGTGCGCGGAGACGAGTACGAATGCCGCGTCAGAACCCGGCTACGTTTACGACGCAGAGATACACGACCAAGAAGATGACTTTGCCGCCGCACCAGAACCTAGGGCGTTGGACGACCAAGAACAGACGTGCACTCGGATCTTAGTGCTGCTCACTCCGCCCCCAACGCCCAAATGCCCTCGCCGTATCGAAGTTTTGCCGATGAGGAAGCAGCACTCGATCTGCTATTCATCCGCGACCCCCGCCCTCCAACCGAGGCCAAGTGTGACACCACCATAGGGACGAGTCGTCAGGATTCAAGGCTGCGTATACGAAGTATGAGTCCGTGTGACAGGTGTCCAAGGAAAAGCGCTATACAGCATCAAGGCTAACGAAAAGCTTGGTGTGGTACTTTCGTCGTTTTGATGCGCTCAGAGCACAGATGCACGATCCGTGTTGGATGGTGTAGCAACTTGCGTCGCAGAAGTTCGAACCTGAGAAGAAAAAACCTCAGGTTCGCAGGCGGGTGGAGCGGCAATAACAGCTAAAGGAAATCAAGAAGGTCGCGCACCCACACCAGTTTGCCGTGGTTGAGAAGGCGTTGACGCACTGTGGGTTCGTGTTGGCCCGAGGGCCGTATGGGTGCGGGAAGACGACACTGATTGCTCAGCTGGTGTACGCGTTTCGGAGTGCCATGGTGGAGATTGGAAAACTGAAGCAATTGCGGCCGTTTATCGAGATCGCCGAGCGAGAGGAAGACACGTTCCAGAACGAAAAGGGCGATTCACGAGAAGGACTGCGGCGCCACAAGTCAACGTGGTCAGTGATGTAAGCGTTTGAACAAGCAGCGAGTCAAGCCGCCAACAATCCTGTGTTCCCTGGAATCACGATGACAGCCACGTACCACAGCCACTCGAGGATCACCAGCGTCATCACCCCCTTTCTATGATTTTGAGTTGGAGGACCGGGCCAAGCAGTCCGACGACTACCTTCACGACCTCGTTCGTCACAGACCTTCTTGGCTGAGAGTTTCATTCGCAATTCGGGAGAGCATACGGAATCGCGATTGCCAATCGCTGTCCACATTGAACGAGTGCTATGGATCAGCCCGTTGAAGACTGTGAGTGAGCGCAGCAACGAGCCACGCGGAAGGACCAAGGAATCGTACGGACGAGGAAGCCAACTATGAGAATCGTGTAGAGGCCACAACGGTCTTTGATCTCCTGTGGCGTATTCGGTGGGTGCTGATGAACCGTCAGCGAGAAGATGAGCTGGAGAAAGGATTCTCGAGACTCATTCAATGAAAGAAGAGGAAGAGTGTGCTGGTGATTACGCCATACCGTGCGCAGCAGCGCTTGATCGACAGCTTCTTGATTTCGGATCGTCGCTACCTGCTGCAAGACTGCATGGATCTGGGGGTCCGTACGAACGACTCAAGTCAGGGGAGGGAGGCGGACATCACCATCGTGTCGATGGTCAGGAACACCGATCTGGGTTTCTTGGCCAACTATCCACCGCGCTCGCTCGTCTCGCTGAGCCACAGCTGAGATTACCTGTCGTTACTCGCCTGCCACGATGTGTATGCGAAGGACCAGATGTGGCGGAATTGTATGCTGAATGCTGACGCCTAGACATCAGGTGCATGATGCTCGAGTGGGACCTGGAGGAGGCATGGTACCGTGAGGAGACGTGGCGAGAGTTCATCCAGAAGAAGGGGCTCGACGTAGAAGACGAGTCCTATCGGCATGCCGAGTGGAGTGATGGGTCGACGGAAGAGCGTTTTCAAGGACGCAGAAGCCGACTGGTCAAGGTACGGGAGTGATCAACGCGGCGCCCGGTGATAATCCACCAAGGCCCAGTGCTGCATCGGTGTTGAGGACCCGCATTTTGACGACCGTCGCGTTCATCGCACACCCTGAGCTGGAACCTTTTAAACCACCGAAGAAGAAGAGCATAAAGCCGCCGAGTCGTGGGCTCTGCGCGCGCAGCTGCCTCGTGTGATAGCGAGTCACTCGTTATACCGCGGGCAAACTTGCTATTCGAGCCGCCGCTCAGCAATGAGCGGACCTCGTCGCGCGGCGCGGCTCTCGTTCTCGGCTGTCATGCGATAGTGCATCCTCGCGCCGCCGCTCTCGTTCGTGCCCTCGCGTCGCGCGTCGACCATCGCTGCCCGCGTGCCGTTCGACGCCGCCTCCACCGCCTGGGCAGCCCGGCGCCGTCGAACGACGTCCTCTCAGTGGGCGACTTGGCCGAGGACAGCCCGGCGTCGTCGTCTACGACCGCGTCGTCGGCCAAGCCCAAGCTCAAGTACAACAAGCACCTCATCCCCAGGACCGCTCGCTGGGTACCCCAGCCACTCTCTCGCCCGAAGCGCGAGGCCCACAATTTTCTTTGCGAGTCAATTCGATTTGTCCCTTTGAGTCCATTTCTGAACCATTTTTTCACATGTCACAGGTTTGCTGCGAATCTTCCTGTCGAAAATTACCGCGAAATTCTGTCTCAAATTCGCCGCTGATTGGACGAAAAGCTCCCACGCGACTTCTGGCTGAATTTGAGGAGACGCCATCACCCCCGACACCTATGAATAGATTAGAGCAGAAGGCGGATGCGAGCTTTTAAGCCGCGACTACACAAAAGCATCCAGTGTTGAGGTGACTACAGGTTTCATGTCCTTCGACTACAGATAAAAAATAGCAGCCAGACGCGCGTCGCCCAGTGTGTCCAGCGTCGACACCCCAAGCTCGAACTGCGCTGGCTCGCTGTGAGCTGCTGTGCGGACGGCAGCGTGGGGAATGAGGGTCCGTCCGCACAGTTGCAGACGCTCCTCGTCGAGAGCGACAAGTTTTTTCTCATGCCAGAGGTCTACGTGCTAGCGCTCGACGTGATCCGGGCGCTCCGCGCAGACGCCGCCAAGGTCCGTCAAAGCGACCGCGCGGCGCACCAGCTCGTCTCCTACGCGCAAATCGCAAACACGCTCTGCGCCGACAAGATGGTCCCCAGTGCCAACTTCGCGAGGATCATTCTCCAGACGTTCCACGACTTAGGTGACGTCATGTGGCTCAACGATGCGCCGGCGCCGCTGCGCGACTTCGTGGTGCTCGAGCCGACGCTGGTCGCGGATTTCGCGCGCGCTGTGGTCGAGGCGCCGCGAGACGCCCGCAACGACGAGGTCATGCCGCACGCGACGCTCGCAGCGCTCGCGCACTGGAACGACCTCAACGACGTGGCCACCCATGCGCTCAAGCAGCTGCTGGTCAAGGCACGACTCGCGTACGCGCCACGCGGCGAGGTCGAGTGGGACTCGGACCTGATTGTGCCGGCGTACTGGAAACTTCAGCCCGCGTGGGCCACACGGCTGCCGGCGACCACCGCCGAGCCACCAAGCGGGGCAACGCCGACACCGCTCCGACGCGTGCGATGGCAGTTCCATTTTGCTCGCGGCGTGTTGCCACGCGGCTTCTTCGAAAAGCTGCTCGTCGCGAGCTACTCGCCGCTGTGGTCGCGCACGATCGCGCGCAACGGCGTCGTGTTTGACGCCGGCGGCGGCGCCGACGACAGCTTCGCGTGCCGGCTCGCCATCGAAGACGACGCAGCGGCGGCGAGCCAGTGCGTGCTCCACCTCTCAGTCGTGGCGTCGGCGCAGGACGCGTCGGCGTGGTGGTTTTTCCAATTCGCGGTCGAGGCCGTCGAGCGCGTGCTGGACGCGTACGACGCAGGCAGTCCGGAGGAGGAGGATGAGCAGGCGGAGGAGGAGGCGAAGGGGTCCGTGCTGGTCTCGCGGTGCGCACTGAACGCCGATGGCGAGCCGCACCGGCTCCAGACCGTGGTTGCGTACTGGAACGAGACCTCGCCCGCGTACCGCGCGACGATCGCGTGGCTGCCGCCGGACCTCGCGTGGTACAGCGCGCTCCTGGCGTGAGCAGAGGGCGATTGTAGAGGGCGTGGTGGACGATGTCTCTAGTCAGCCCCATGGGTAACAAGCGTATTTCATCACGGTTTCTGGGTCTGGTTCTGGTGCTGGAGGCGGCGCCCCGTCGCGTGTGCGTGTTGTTGAAGTTTACGGTCCGCCGTCCAGTGCATAGACAGCCTCGGGGGCGCGCCGCGCCTTTGGCGTGGGATGGGATGCGATTGGCACGGGGATCACCGATCATCATGGGAGCTTCCACTGGTTGCCCAGGCGTGGAGACTCCACTGGAGAGCGCGTTGCGCCGTTTGACAGGCGGACGCGATGGTCCGTCCTCGGGAAACGCCACGTAGGAGGAGCCGCACCTCACTGTACCGACTCGAAAGGTGTGATGGGGTCTAGGCAGGAGGAGCGAGCTACCGAACTGTCAGCGCTGCTGACACGCTACGCAAGTAGAGGCGTCGTTGAAGTGGGCGGTCAGTCGCCGCGTGACACACTTGAGCCCGGGAGGGTCTACCAGAGTTGACGGTTTTGCACTCAAAGGCGCATAAGCGTAGCGCGTCCAAGCGTTTGAAAGGATCTAGAACCAGCTTGCAGTTGGGCAAGCGCCCCTAGGCCCGACACCGCCGAGTGGAAAAGTCCATCTACGGTAATCAGATCCCACCGAGAGATCACGCGCCTCGCCATCCCCCCCGGAGTGCAGGGGCGGGGGGCTCTTTAACTCCAGGGCACAAAGAGCACTCCGGTGCTAGTTCACCTAGCATGATGAACTCGACCTCCGCCGGCCACCTCCGAGCTCACTTTCCAACTTGCCTTGTTCCAAGCACTCCCAGACACCTCAGCCCCTCACCTCGCAGCCATGAAGTTCGCCGCCGCCATCGCCGCTGTCGCCACCTTCGCCGCCACGGCCAACGCCGCTGCCTGCCCGCCTGGCGAGACCCTGCGCCTCATCGGACTCGCCTTCGAGCCCAGCCTTGGCAAGTGCCAGTCGGACTCCGGCTACACCTTCATCCCGCCGCCGGGCCCGCCCACGCAGGAGCAGGTCGACAAGATGTGTGCGAGCGAGGCTTGCCCCAAGACCATCGCGGCGCTGCAGAAGCTCCAGCCGAACGACTGTGACCTGACGTTCTCGAACGGCGTCACGCTCAACATCAAGAACCTGCTGGACACGCTCGTGCCGGCCTGCGACGCTCGCCGCAGCATCTCGGTCACCGCGGCGTGCCCGGCGGGTGAGACGCTCAAGCTGATTGGTCTGGCCTTTGAGCCCAGCCTTGGCAAGTGTCAGACGGACTCGGGCTACTCCTTCATCCCGCCGCCGGGACCGCCGACCGCGGAGCAGGTTGACAAGATGTGCGCCAGCGAGGCGTGCCCCAAGACGATTGCCGCGCTCCAGAAGCTGAACCCGTCGGACTGCGACCTCACGTTCTCGAACGGCGTCACGCTCAACGTCAAGAAGCTCATCGACACGCTCGTGCCGAGCTGCGGCCTCCGCCGCTGAGCTGGGGCTCAGCTCCACCGAGTCAGAGTCTTGAAGCACTCTATCGTGGTCTCACTAATCGCGAGTTTGCTCTCCAGGTATTCCATGCAGCCCACGATGGAGACCAATGTGTGAACCTATCAATACATGTACTTGCTTTCCCAGGCATTGCTCATGCAGCAACCATCCTGAGGTCTCTCTCCGCAGTTCCCGGTGGCTGCGCGCACGGAGAACTATTTACTGGGCCAGTTTCTTGGCGATCTCGGCGAACGACTCGCCCTGGATCTTGGCGACCTCGAGCTCGAGCTGCGAGGGCACGCGCGAACCGTCGCCGCCGGCGATCGTGCCGGCTCCCCAGGGGCTGCCGCCGTGGACCTCGTCGTTGTTGGCGAGCAGCGGCGAGCGGTAGCCGAGCGGCACGAAGATCATGCCGTGGTGCGCGAGGAACGGCGTCGTCGTGAGCGCCGTGGTCTCCTGGCCGCCGCCGATGCTGCCGGTGCTGAAGAAGAAGCCCGCGGGCTTGCCCACGAGCCCGCCCGTGGCCCAGAGCCCGCCGCAAGCGTCGAAGAGGCCCTTCATCTGCGACGGCAGCATGCCGAAGCGCGTCGGGAGGCCGAAGAGCACGCCGTCCGAGTTCTTGAGCACGTCAGGCGTGGCCAGCGGCAGATCGGGCTTGGGCGGCGCGCCCATCTTGGCCAGCACGTCGCTGGGCAGCGTCTCGGCCACCTGGTAGAGCTGCGCGTCGACGCCTGCGACGCGCGAGGCGCCGACCTTGACGGCCTCCGCGAGCTTCCCCACGTGGCCGTAGAGCGAGTAGGAGACGATGGCGATGCGCGTCATGGAGGCGGCTGGGCTTGCTTGATGTGGTGGCGAGCTGGCAAAAGGATGAATGGGGAGCATGGCGCCATGGCAGGCGCCGTGGCATGCCAGGAAGCCAGGTAGGCCACGAGAGACCTTTATGCTTCCCGCCACGCACGTCGCAGAGGCAGGGTTACGTCCAGCTATGGACTCTTTTTATCAATAATAATTTTCATTAATAAATTTTATGATAATATCATGTCAACATCTATCTCCCACCTCATAACCCTCAATAAATGATACTAGGGTCATTCGATGTTTTGCTCCGCTCGTAATCTGAGTAGCCACTATGATTGCGGTGTCGAATGGCGGTCGAGGACCACGATGATTGGGCAGCTCGAAGGTTATGTTTACGTGGTGGGTACGTTGGAAACACAGACGATCAAGGTTTGTAACGTAACCGTGCGGGGATACGGCTCGGAAATGTAACCCAGTATTACCATAATGGAGTATGTGACGTCTTGCCCCCGTGTCAGTGACCTTGAAGTGCCTGCCGCCTTTCCTGTACTTGTCGTGAGCCAGAATTAGCCAAACGCAGCGAGCGCGTCAGCAGCACTCATCTGCATGGGACGCGCAGCGCCATCCGCGTAGAGACGATGGCCATCACTCGCCGGATGGGCGTTCTGGGAGAGCCTTTTTTGGTCTCTTGGCGCGACGCGAGACCCTCGTTTTTGGTCTCGTCCTCGGCCGCAGCTAGAGAGCTCATATACCTCCCCTCCTGAACTTTTGAACCACGCCACTCTACCCATGGACACGCTCCGCGACGACGCACAGCCCCAGCATGCGGACGTGTACGAGCGACTCTATGACGTGCGCTCGTACACGGGCGTCTACCGCAAGCGCTTCGAGCTCGACATCCACGACCTCACCGACACGGTCGTCCACGACCTCGCGGGCACTGTGCGCCCGAACCTGAACCACGACATCGAGAACCGCGCGCGACGGCCGACGCTGTAGGTGGACCGAGCGTATCGACACGACTCTCGACGTGGTCGGTGACTGACGCTTCGTTGTGCCTCTAGCTCCCCGCGCCTCAGCTCGTCGTCGCTGAGTGCGGCAGCCGCGGCCGCGGCCATGGCGATTGACACCCACGCGCCGGTGCGTACAATTACGAAGAAAATGCTCCTCGTGCGTCAGTCGCGGTGATCCTCATGGTTACGGTTACCTCTATGTCGTAGCAGCGGCAGAGTCCTGAGCGCCCGGTGCCGTGTCCGAGTCCGATTCGTCTGGAGGGCGATCCGAACGACCCGCACACGCTGCTCCGCGCGGTCTTCCACTATTACTGCCGCTTTGGGCGCACCGGCGCCAAGGGTGCCAACGAGACGTCCATGGGTGAGCGAGGCGCTGGGGGACCTTCTGGTCCGGACGAGACTCTCACTGATGACACTTTGCATGTATGTTCTCTAACCTCAATCGCAGACAATGCCAACTTCTCCAAGCTCTGCCGTGAGTGCCCCGAGCTGCTGGATGCCAGCTTCACACGCACCGACGTGGACCTCATTTTTGTCAAGGCCAAGAAGAAGGGCGAGCGCCGCGTGAACTACACGCGCTTCTTGGATGCGCTCGGCATGATCGCCATCCAGAAGTATCCCGACTTGGTACGCTCACGAGCAAGTCCCTGGCTCACCGATCGTCTTCTCACGACGGCATTTGATGCGTGTTAGTCGCTCGAGGCGTCTGTGCCGATGTTGCTCCAGGTTCACATCAGCAAACTACCGTGCATCGTCGAGTTTACGGACGGCAAGCAGGTGCGGTAGCACGCCGTTGTCGATTGATATACATCAGGCTCACACTCACACATGATACACTCAAACACACAGGTCCAGTCTGTATGGTCGCGTCGGCTGGACCGCATCGACTCGCAGTCCTCGACCTCGTCGTCAGCTCCACCAAGCCCGCCGTCGCGCCGCTCGTCCACGCCGCACGCGTCGCCACCAAAAGCGATCACTACCTCCATGACCATGCCGCCGGTGGCGCCGCCGCGCTCGCCCCGTATGTACCGTCGTATGTCGTCCCCGCCGAGCCCACCTCCTTCGGTGCTGGCCGACCGCGAGCTGCGGCGACACACGTCGGATGACGATGCCTCACGCAGAGCGAACACCTCGGCACCGACGACTCTAGCCATCTCCTCTTCTTCTCCGCGCCGCGTAACGCCGGCCAGCAGCACGATCCACGAGACCCAAAAAGAGGAGGAGGAGGAGGAGGAGGAGGAATCGCTTTGCTACGCGTCCTGATGGGCCCCAGTGGGGTCGGATGGGAACCACAATATCAACGTCCTTTCTCGTTTCGCACCATAGAGGAAACGAATATCATTCACTTCAAGTTGAAGAGCTCACCTTGTTTTGACTCTTCTACATCTATCTCACCTGGAGATGATATGCTGCCCTCTAGAACCTCAGAAACGAGGCGGAAATCCATGCTGCCCCGCCGCTCGCGCGGGTCGCTTGGGCTCTTCTTCTTCTGCTTCTTCCACAGAGAGAACGAGCGAGAGAAACGGCAAGAAGCCCCGGCCCGGACGACCTTCCACCCGCAGGGAGCGAGAAAGAGAGAGAGAGAGAGAGAGACAACCCGACGCGCCCACCCATCATGGCCGCCGCCGACACCTCGATGGAGCTGCTGCCGCCCGACTACCACAAGCAGATCGCGCGCGAGCTCGTGGCGTTCTTCCACGGCTTCTACCGCTTCGGCGGCGGCGCCGACGCCGGGACGTTCGCGCCCGAGGATCCGGCGTACGCCGCGCTGCTCCACAACGTGCTCTTCGCGTCGCTCGCGGCCGGCGCCGTGGTGTTCGTGCTGCTCTGCATCGTGGTCGTGCGCCGCACGATCTTACACATCCGCAGCGGTGCGTTGACTGGCTAGTCACCAAGCGAATTGCTCCGCTTTGTGAGATCTCAACCCTTTTTTTTATTATTGCAACAGCCTCGGCGGCGCGCGTGTCGCGCGAGACGCACGCGACGATGGAGATCTCGGCCGTGATCCTGCTCACGGTGCTGGCGATCAGCTCACTGAGCGGGCTGCTGGGCGAGGCGCAGGTGGACTACAGCGCCGGCGTGGTGCGCGAGGCCATGACCAACACGAGCGACCAGTTTGCGCTCGCACAGCGGCTCGCGCGTGACGCCACGAACGCCAGCGGCGCCATCAGCTTTTACGCCGACGGGCTCGTGGTCGCGTTCAACCAGAGCGAGCTGCCGACGCCGGCGTTTGAGCTCTCGATCCGCGCGCTCCAGCTCACGCACGCTGCCAAGGAGTGGAACAACGCGACGGCCGCGCTGCTGCCCACCAACTACGAGACGCTCGCACAGGACTGGCAGTTTAGCTACTTTATGCTCAAGTCGACCACCAACTTTGCGATCCTCGCGGTCGCGCTCGCGAGCTTCCTGTCGATCTCGTCGATCGGCTGGTCCATGGTCACGCCGCTGCGGCTCTCGATCTTCGTGATCTTGAGTGTCGTGCCGATCTCACACACGCTCGTGGGCGTCTACCTCTCGTCGACGATCCTCACCGCAGACTTTTGCGCCGCACCCATGAACTCGACCGCGACGCTGCTCCACACGACGCCCACGGTCGACTTCTTCGTGGGCTGCGTGCCCAACACCACGAGTCCGTTCCAGCCGTACGCAGCCAGCGTGCACGAAAGCACGGCGCTGGTCGTGGCGCTCCAGAAGGAGCTCGAGGAGTACGCGGCCCACCACGGTGCGACGGGGGCGCGCATGAAGCGCGAGTTCCTGGACCCGATCGGCCAGCAGCTCACGCACGTGACGAGCGACCTCGCGGGCTTCAACGCGACCCAGCAGTGCGCACCCGTAGCGCACAGCGTGGCGCGCGCGGTCGACGCGTACTGCGAGTACGGCATGGTCGGCTTCTTTTCGATGTGGGTCCACCAGCTGATCCTGTGCCTCATTCTGTTTGTGAGCGTCGTCACGGCCACGATCGTCTACGAGCGCGTCCACGTGCGCGAGGCGCAGCACGAGATGCGCTACCAGCTGCTCTCGAGCTACGAGGACGACGACGTCGAGCACGTCTACCTGTCGTCCGAGTAGAGCGGACGCCTGGCCGCCAACGATTGACGCCTCTCCGACTTGCATGTCGTGTGTACTACTTCCTCCTTTTCCTACCTGTATTGATTTTCTCCTCCCTTCGCTCTGGTATTGTCTGATCGCCTTGTGCGGTGTGTTTCTCTCTCTGCCTGCGAGCTTGCGTGTGCCACGGAGCCATTGGCGAAACGTGAACAGATCCGTGGTCAGTGTCAACTGGGGTGATCCACTCGAACGAGTTTCAGCCAATCCACAGGACGCGACGCGTCTGTGTGGTTGAAATTCGCTTGCCAGGATGGGTTGAAAAAGGGAACCCAATCACCGCGAGCGCAGCACCCCAGTGGCATTGTTCAACTCTCGCTCGCTTGCTCGCAATGGCAGGAACTGGCCACAACGCCACGGAGGACGCCACGGCAGCGCTGCGCCGCCGCTGGCTGGACGAGCAGCACGCGCTCAAGCTGCAGCTGCGCGAGACCGACGCGTGTCGCTGGCGTCTGACGACTCCAGATGCGTCGCCGTCGCCCGGCGGCCTGGAAACGCGGCCGCTCACACGCGTCGCGGGCGTCGACATCAGCTTCCTCAAGGGCTCCAGCGAGCACGCGTGCGCGTCGCTGGTGGTGCTCGCGTTCCCGTCGATGGCCGTGCTCTACGAGGCGTTCGCGTACGTGTCGCTGCCGGCGCCGTACATCGCCGGCTTCCTCGCGTTCCGCGAGGTGCCCGCGCTCACCAAGCTATACGACGATCTTCTGGAGCGTTGTCCAGGTATAACGCACGCTCTGATATATCTCATTCGAATCCGTGTTTCATCTTGCACGTTGGCCCGTGTTGTGCGCAGAACTCGTGCCGGACGTGACCCTCGTCGACGGCAACGGCGTGCTCCATCCGCAAGGGTTCGGCCTTGCGTCTCACTTCGGCGTGCTGCGCGGCATCCCGACGCTGGGCGTCGGCAAGACGTTTCTCCACGTCGACGGTCTCACCAAGCCCGAGGTCAAAGCGCTCATGAACGCTGCCAAAGAAGCGGGCAAACGCGTGGCCATGATCGAAGGCAACTCGGGCCGCATCTGGGGCGCGGCGCTGTGCGGCCCGGACGGCGTGCAGAACCCTGTGTTCGTGTCGGTGGGCCATATGCTTTCGCTCGACACGGCGCTGGCGATCACGATCGCGTGCTCAACCAAGTTTCGCATCCCTGAGCCGATTCGTCAAGCCGACCTGCGGTCGCGCGCGGTCATTCGAGAGTGGGAACGACCCGGTGCGAGTGTGGACACGACGCTCGACCGCTTCCACATCGCTACAACGGTAGATGAAGCATTGTAGCAGAGCTAGCTTTGTTTAGAGAATAACGCACCATTTCTGGAAGAATGGCTGGTACTCGTCGTGTGTACCGTCCGCGTTCGGACGGTGGATGTCGGTCTCGAACTTCGTGCCCGTGCCGCGCGACTCTAGGCGCGACGGGGCAGGAAATAGCTTCGCCAGTTGGCGAATGTCGTAGTCGGAAATGTACGGGTCAAGGTACCACACACGGTGGCGAATTGATCCGTCCTCTGGTGAACGCGGGCTCTCGTGGTGGCCACAGTTGAGATCTTGTACGAGAAGCTTGACAGCCGCGTTAGCGAATTCGACTCCGCTCTCGACGAAGGCAGCATCCGAAACTGGATGGAATGAACGCATAGTGATCAGAACACTGCGCACGACCATGCAAACTTAGTGAGCAAACCCACCTCGCCAGGCGACAACTGTGGGGCTCGAGAGATTCCACTCGAGGAGACGGCGAAGGCCAGCGAGAAACGGGTGGCAGCCAATGTTGGTGGTGTGTTGCTTCACGAATGCGTCGACCCGGACATGCTGCAGCGACTGCGCAACCGTGGATCGCTCGTAGTGCTCGTGTGTGCGGAGAATGAGATGTTCGAGTCCGTTGGGCGAGGTCCACGGATCCAGATTGGTGCTTTGGCCTGCTTGCTGGACGTGCTTGTCAAACGAATCGTACTGGCCGTCACACATGTACAGACCAGTGAGATTCTACAAGAAAACATCCTCTCGAGGGAGCCATCGCGCGTACGTTCGTGCGAGCAGCCTGGCGATGGTACTCCCCCCGGACCTCGTTCTTCACGCGCTCCATCGCGAGAACGCTACACCTCACACATCCGTGAGCACGCTGCGATACCGCAACCTCCAAGACAATAAGACAATAAATCACCGCTTGCCACTTACGCATCGTTGTAGCGCTCTTGGTGACGGGGGACCGGGCATCGCATTAGGCTCAGAGACGATACAAGCTCCTGGACCGCGGCGTCCTCGCGCGAGCCAGCGGCAGCCCCATCCGTGGACGGCGTCTCGATCCTACATCCAACCCGGCATCCGTTCAGTCACACGTGTACCAGGCAAGGTATGGGGCATACCCACGTACACAATCTGGTCGGCGCTCGTGTTCTCAAAGTGGTCGAGCACGCGCTGGGCGACGGCGTCGTGGGCAAAGAAGAACCGCGCGCACACGTCGCGCCACTGCGCGAGCCGCGTCTGCTCATCGGCCGCGAGCTGCGCGCAGCGGCAGCCGTCTCCTATTCACGCACAAATAGGGCACGTGTCTGGTCACCACGGCGGTTCGATTGGCATCGAGGCGAGGCGCGCGCGTACCGCTCATCTTTGGAGCTCGTCGCTTCGCCTTTTGAACTGCTGACAGAGGCTGTCGGATGGAAGAACTTCATCGGATTGGCTAAAAATTGGGAATGATGTGCATGGTCCAAGCGTTAGTTACGGATGGATACTTTTATTTATGGCATCGAGGCTAGAGGTTTCAGTATCAGTCGATGAGCACATTGAGCAGCGATTGGCGTTGCTCGAGCACTTCCGGATCGGCGTTGCGGGTCTCCTCGTCGAGCGCCTCGAAGATCTCCTCGAAGCGGTCGAACTGGATCTTCGCACGCTCCATCTCGTCGTTGTTGTAGAGCGTGATCGCGTAGTTGAGGTGGAACATGTGGTCCCTGTCAAAGCGAGCATTATAACCTTGTCAGTGTGCGCGATGATCTCGCACAGAACAGAGTGTGGTTGCAACCTCACCTTTCCATTTCGATGGCCTTCTCAAAGGCGCTGCAGGCATTCTCAAAGTCGTCGAGTCGGCCGAGCGTAATCGCGAGGTACATGTAGGAGCTTGGGAAGTCGGGCTTCAAGTTGATGGCAGAGCTGAAATAGTGAAATGCCGACGCGTACTGGCCCGTGTTGAGGTGCACAAGCCCGAGATTGTACGATGTAATCCACTCGAACGGGTCCAAGTACAGCGCGCGCTTGAGGCACGCGACTGAGGCGACGTACCGCTGTTTGCCGAAGAAGCACATGCCGATGTTATTCCACAGCTGCGCAGAGTTGGGAGTCTGGACGGCGGCGACGCGGTACTTCACCAGCGCGACGTCCATGTCGCCGTGGTCCTGGATGATGGATCCAGCTGCGAGGATTGTCTTGGGGTTGCGTGGATCATGAGTGAGTGAGTTGCCTAAATAGTCGAATGCCCGGAAGTTCTCACCGATGCGTAAGTAGAGCAAGCCGAGTGTCGTGAGCAGCTCCGGGTTCTCGGGGGAAAACTCCAGCGCCTCGAGGTAGACGTTGATGGCGGCCTTGAAGTCCTCACGCAGCGTGTGTACTTTCCCCAATTGCAGAAATGTTGCGTCGTGGCGGTTGATCGAGTTGGCCTGCTGGAAGCACTCGATGGCACGATCGTATTCCTTCAGGTACATGTAGCACAACCCGATGCTGTGGAAGATCTCCCAGTCATCGGGCTTACCCATCGAGATAATCTCCTCATACACCTCGATTGCAGCCGTGTGCTTGCCCAGCAAATAGAGCGACCGCCCAACTTGCTTCAGATTCTCCTTGTTGTCCGGATTCAAGCAGGTCGCAGCCTGTAGAAGCTGGAGGCTCTCTTGAATTCGCCCTGAATGGCGCAAGATTAACGCCTTGACATAGATCGGATACTCGCTCAACCCCTGGTGCTTCTTCAGTACTTCTTCAATCACACGCAGGCATTCTTTGAATTCGCCGCGCAAGTAGAGCCGATGAATGAACCAGTTCATCGAAGACGGATCGTTCGTGGCCTGCCGCATGGGGTAGTGGTCGCGTGGCGACTTGATGCTATCCAGAGCGCCGCCCGGCATGCTCTCAGTGTTTCTCCTCGTTCGTGTGGTGACTCTGCGTGCTCGACGAGGTGTGACCGGTCATGCTTCAACCGTCGCATTGAGATCGGATCGTCCCCAAATACCGTCTCGGCCACCGGTTTTGTCTAGGTATCCCATATCGTTGAACTTCCCGCTCGCTATTCTTGGTCAATGCATGACTGGCAAGCGGAGTGAACAGCGATTGCAAACGTCGAATCTGAGGGCGCTGCAACCTTGTGACGTATACCCCTTCTAGACGATCTTGTCAGAACGTTCCCAGGTTGACACCAACCTCTCTTATCCACAGTGGTCTCTCAGGATGCCTTCGTCTGTCTCCATCCTCTCCTAGCTACGTCAATCACGGAAAAGCATGGGAGCCGGATCCTCCAACGCGCAGGCGACGCATGTGCGCATCGTGGATGTGCTCAAGCGCGCTCCTTTCATGCAGATGATGGACGACAAAACCATCAACGAGCTCGCTGCATGCTTCCAGCTCGTGAAATATGGGAAGGGTGCGGTGATCAAGAACGACCCTTGGTTGTTCTTCATCGTAGCAGAAGGGGCTGTCGATATATCGTCTCTGATTCCAACTTCCAACCGAAAGCAGCATCTCCACGAGGTGCTGTGCCAGCGCAAGATCGGTGATTACATCTCATTTGCAGCACGAGAGCAGATTCTTGGGCGGCTCATGGAGGAATCGATTCTGCGTGCAAAGGTTGCTGGCAGTGGTGGAGTTAAACCACGGGTCGCGCGGAAGAACCTCATGGCACTGCTCGACTTGAACCATATCACTGCCGACATGTTCACGGGCTGCACCCTACTCAAGCTTCAACGTGACCGCTTTCTCAAGTTGCGCGCTCGGCTGGAATCGCGACAATCTCTAACCCGTAACCAGCCCATCAATCACACCCGAAGATTCTCGGATGATGAAAACCAGCCTCGATCAGCAGGCGGGCCCGGTGGGAAGCCCCCGCCGCTTTTGCGTCGTAACACAACGATGACGGGTCCCGAAAAGATTAGCTTGCTCAGCTCCATCATCGAGTCGGACATCGTCAACTACCTGTTTGACATCCCGTTCCTCGAAGGTGTGGAGCAATCTCGTCTAGTCACGCTTTCCAATCTCTGCTCGTACGCGTTCGTCCGTAAGGGTGAGCTGCTGTGCGAAGAAGGTGAGATCGGAGACGAGTTTTTCATCTGCATACGAGGGTCGTTGCAGGCCACGGTGCAGTCCGTCGTCCGACACAGCAGCACTCAAGAAGTTGGGGAAACACCGGTGGTTGTACGGGGCAACTCCAAGCGAGCGAATCAAGCCGAGCGCAAAATTCGGGCACTGAAGAAGATGGGTCCCGGAGCCTACTTCGGTGAAATATCGTTGTTGTTCAGGATTCCGCGTATCTGCAGTATCGCAGCCATCAGCGACTCCTTGATGGTGTATATCGATCGTGTCGCATTCTGCAATTTTCTGAAAATCGTGCCGGAAGCCAGTCTTGTACTCCTTGAGCACGTGCGGTTGAACTTCATCGATACGCTTATCAAACAAGGATGTGCCTTCTTGAATGCAATTCCTCCGCTGAAGCGTCAAGAACTTAGCGTTGTGGGCGAGATTATGGAGCACGATACGGGTGACAACATTCTCGAAAAAGGCACAATGCATTCCGGGTTCTTCATCATCATGCGAGGCGAGGTAGAAGTCGAGTACTTTCCACTTCAACGAGTGGGGAAGACCATTGATATCCCGCTCGCAGACGACCCAGAATCAGTCGTCACGACGCTCGCTCCCACCAGAGAGATTATACGCCTTCGACCGGGCGGATACTTCGGTCACGAGGCAATCATTCTCAGCGAACCCTCCCTGATATCTGTGAGGTGTCTGGATCACTGCCTTGTGCTCCGCTTGAGTCGAGATGCCTTTTTCGATTTCTTCTCTTCGGCACCAGCACAATACGCTGAGTTTTGCATCAAATGTCTTCGTGAGAAGTCGAGAGTGGAGCATGTGATGCAGCACTACAGTGCCCATAAACTGTGGGCCGCCGACTGTGTTAACCGTCGACGACAAAACGAGCTGTCACTCTTCGAGAGTATTGAAGACTTCATGTGGGAGGCAGATCTTGCAGAAGAGAACATTCACGAGCTTGCTCTCACAGTGTACTTGCGATTTCTCACCGATAACGCACCGCAGTACGTGCGCATCGCACCCAGCGCACTTGATAACATTGAGGATGAACTTTCATCTCAACATGTCGATCGAAACATCTTCGCTGCTGCTCGAGCAGAAATCTTGACTCGGATGGAAGACGACAATTTCGAAGCCTTCAAACAAAGTCATCTCTTTCAGGAGTTCTTGAGCACTCTTCACTGCCCCCGAACCATCTATGATGGGCTAACGACCAAGCACATGGTGCGGTTAGACATGAGTCAAAACGAACGCAACCGGGGCGGCGCAGACGCTCTAATGCGTACCACGCTGCAACTACAAGACGTGGAAGAGCCTTCCGTACCGAACTTTGAGCGACGACCCAAAGTCGTCAATCCAGGCAACAGCGGTAACAAACCAGGAATTCCCGACGTCTCGATCGGTCGCGCAGCGTCGCAAAAGCGGTATCTCGTCGCAACGGATCCATTCCAACAGCAGGCAGCGGGCGTGGCAAGCGTCGGGCGCCGCAAGTCACGAATCGATGCATCCGGGCTACAGCGCGCACCATCGTCGCTTGTATCGACCACATTCGTACTGTAAAGATATATATCCCCACGCAAAATCAGCGAGCGGCTAGAGGAACTGTCAATAGGAAACATTCTTCGTACCTTTGCATCCTACCTCAGTGTGCCTCGTTGGCACTCGCCCGGCAGATTGACAGAAGCCTACGCAGACACACACCCATTTCGACACAAGCACATCGCGGCATGATAGCAGATATATGGTACATTTTTGGTTGACTGCGTTGCAGTGATGCGTTGCGCGCGTGAGAAAGCCCCGGTAATAGGTACTGCCGGCGGCAGCCTTCTCACACGACCGTTCGACCTTCCATGACCTCCGTCGCGGGTGCACTTGTCTTGGGCTTCAGTCCACTTACAGCGGTTCCTCCGCCCTGTGACGCGGGCAGCAAAGGTAGCGGCGCGTCGCGCGCCACCGTGATCTCAATGTAGGACGTGCGCTTATACCAGACGCGTACGAGCCGCCACTGGATCTGGCGCGCGGCAAAGTGCTTCTGGTCGTTGATGCGGCGGATCTGGAGCTGCACACGCGCTTCAGCTTCACGTACCTGCGCCGTCGCGCAGTAGAACGAGAGCCCGAGCGTGCACACGCAGCAGCCGTACGCGAAGGACGTGCACGGCAGGCACGGCCAGTGGTCCTGTAGCGCGTCGTTGATCTTGGTCACGGCCGCCTGGAACTCCTCGGGCGTCATGTGCGACGCCACCGAGCTGTCCGCGAACTGCGGGAATTCCTCGTCGTACGACGACGCGAGTCCGTTGACGAACACCTCGCCCGTGGGCCCCAGCGCCGCGAGGCGAACGCGCTCCGGCGGCGGCGGCGGCGCCATGTTGCCGTCGTTTTTCCGCTTTGTCAGGCGTTTTGTGGAAATATTGGGACCGTGTGCACTGTGGGACGTTCCACATGGTCATGTGGTTTACTAAATGGGTAGTACTGTTACAAACTCTATATCGGATAGGAACCGAGTCCCATGTGCTTGGCCGCCAACCAACGGAAAGCCTTCGGTGCGACTCGCAACAATCCGTCGGGGTGAAGCGACGCCATTGACGAGCCTGCGCCGCGCGCTGTCGTGAGAGCTCCTGCCGTCGCCATGGACGCGCTGGTGGGCAAGCCGTCGAAGACGCACCGCAAGGCCAAGAGCGGCGCCAAGGTCAACAAGCAGAAGAAGAAGGAGTTCGAGAAGCAGAAGAAAGACCAGCCGTCGCTCGCCGAGCAGCGCAAGAACCCCAAGGCCTTCGGCGTCGCCAAGGCCGGGCGCGCACGCAAGACCATCCAGCGCAACCTCGACCGCGCGCACCGCAAGGAGTACGTGCCGCAGGTCTCGCGCGCCGAGGATGTGCCGCCGCCCATCTCGATCGTGGTCATGGGCCCGCCCGGCAGCGGCAAGTCGACGCTAATTCGCGTACGTTTCTGAGGCGTTGTTTTGATCCGTCTGGATCTCTGGTCCGATTTGAACTGACGCATTGCTATTGGATTTCTGCAGTCGCTGGTGAAGCGGTACACGCGCCACAACATGGTCGAGGTCAAGGGCCCCGTGACGGTCGTGAGCAGCAAGGACCGCCGCATCACGTTCTACGAGTGCCCCAACGATCTCAACGCGATGATCGACCTCGCCAAGATCGCCGACCTCGTGCTGCTCATGATCGACGCGAGCTTCGGCTTCGAGATGGAGACCTTTGAGTTCCTTAACATCCTCCAGGTTGTCGGTTTCCCCAAGGTCATGGGCATTCTCACGCACCTCGACACGTTCAAGAAGAACAAGTCGCTGCGCACGACCAAGAAGCGCCTGAAGAACCGCTTCTGGACCGAGATCTACCAGGGCGCCAAGCTCTTCTACTTCTCGGGCATCGCCGCGAACAAGTACCCCAAGGGCGAGATCCAGAACCTCTCGCTGTACATCCAGCGCCTCAAGTTCCGCCCGCTCACGTGGCGTAACGCCCACCCCTACATGCTCGCAGACCGCTTCGAGGACGTCACGCACCCGGACGAAGTGCAGCGCAATCCGCTTGTGGACCGCAAGGTCACGTTCTACGGGTACCTGCGCGGCACACACCTCAAGCCCGGTATGAAGATGCACATTGCGGGTGCCGGCGATTACTACATGGACAACATCACGTCCATGCCCGACCCGTGTCCGATCCCGAGCTCGAAGAACGGCGAAGGCAAGAAGAAGCACCTCACACAGAAGGATATTTTGCTGTACGCGCCCATGTCGGACGTCGGCAACATCATGTACGACAAGGACGCCATGTACATCAACCTCTCGCAGCTCAACTACACCAAGCCCGAGAGCGAAGTGATCATGCCTGGCGACGAGAAGGACGACGAAAACTCGATGATGCGTCCGAGCGCGGGCGGTGAAGGCGTTGAGATGGTGCAGAACCTGCAGCAGCTCGACATCGGTCTCGACGAGCGACTCCGTGGTGCGAGTTTGTCGCTCTTCAAGAACACTGCCGCTGTGCGTGCCGATGAGGTCGATAGCGACGAAGATGAGGACGACGATGACGAGGAAGAGGAGGATGACGATGAGGATGACGACGACGACGATGATGACGACAGTGACGGCGGAGCCAACGTTGGCAAGCCCCAGGAGCGCGTTGTGCGCGACAGCTCTGGTCGCATGCGCCGCCGCGCCGTGTTCGACGATGAACTGGCGGGTGGTGATGACCGCTTGCCTGGGTCCGACTCGGAATCTGACTACGATGACGACGATGACGATGATGAGGAAGAGGATGACGACGAGGAAGAGGAAACGACCGCGGAGACGTCCAACCTTCGTTGGAAGGAGAACCTTGCATCCCGCGCCGCTGCCAACTTCTTGGAGCGCGAGAAGGGCGATATCAACCTGATGGAGTTGGTATACGGTGAGCGCGCTAAGCTGCACATGACCGAGGCCGACCTGGACAAGGAAGAGCGCAAGCGCTCAGGCAACGGTGACAGTGACAACGAAGACGACGGCGACGACTTTTTCAAGTTGAAGAAGCGCGGCGGCGCTGCCTCGACGGCCGCGGGTCGCGAGGCCGATGCTTGGAATGCGCTGGACTGCTCCAAGCTGCAGATCGGACTTGACGAACTCAACGAGTGGGACGAAGACGACACGCTCCAGAGCATTCGCGACCGTTTTGTGACCGGCTCGTGGAAGCGTGTCAACAAGAAGGCTGGTGATGACGAAGATGATGAGGATGATGCCATGGATGGTGCCAACGCTGATCCGTTGAACGATGACGAGATGGACGGCGACTTCGAAGATCTCGAGACCGGAGAAACGCACCGTGCTGCGGGTGATTCGGACGAGGACAATGATGAAGAAGACGATGAAGGCGACGAGCCGGAGGAAGAGACCGACGAGCAGATCCGTGAGCGGTTACGTGCTGAGAAGTCGGCGAAGAAGAATCGGGAGGAGGACGAAGAGGACGATGGCGTTGAAGTCGCGGGACAGCGCAAGCGAAAGGACGACGACGAGGACGAGGAGATGACTGAGCTCATGAAGGAAGCCAAGAAGCTTCGCGAGGAGCAGGCTCTTCGCAACGCCGAGGAGTTCGGCCAGGAAGGCGAAGATATGCGTCTGCAGCTCGAAGGCTTCCGTCAGGGATTGTACGTGCGTATCGAGTTCTCGGGCGTACCCGCAGAGTTCGTCAAGTACTACGACCCCAAGAACCCGATTGTCATTGGTGGTCTGCCCAACGTGGAGCAAAGCCTGGGTCTTGTGCGCATGCGCTTCAAGAAGCACCGTTGGCACCGCAAGATTCTGAAGGCGAACGACCCCTTGGTGTTCTCCATCGGTTGGCGCCGTTTCCAGAGCTTACCGATCTACTCGATCGAAGACCGCAACGATCGTCAGCGGTATCTCAAGTACACGCCGGAGCATATGCACTGTTTCGCGACGATCTATGGACCCATGTGTCCGCCGAACACCGGTGTCTTGGCCTTCCAAACGCTCTCGAACAACGTCGAAGGCTTCCGCGTGAGCGCGACTGGTGTTGTGCTCGAGCTCGATCACAAGTTCAGCGTCGTGAAGAAGCTCAAGCTTATCGGTACGCCGTCCAAGATCCACAAGAACACGGCCTTCATCAAGGGAATGTTCAACACGGAGCTCGAAGTTGCCAAGTTTGAAGGTGCTGCCATCCGAACGGTGAGTGGCATCCGTGGTCGTATCAAGAAGGCGATGCGCGGTGAAAAGGGCGACTTCCGTGCCACGTTCGAGGACAAGATCCTCAAGAGTGACATTGTGTTCTGCCGCACGTGGGTGCCCGTTGAGCCCAAGACGTTCTACAACCCTGTGACCTCGCTGCTCGCGAGCGGGGGTCGTATGGGTAAGAAGAAGACGGCCACTGGCGCGCTGCCGCTCATGAAGACCACGTACGAGCTGCGCAAGGAGCAGAAGCTGGCGGTGCCCGTGAACCCGGACTCGCTGTACAAGCCGATCGTGCGTAAGGAGCGCAAGTTTGGCTCGCTCAAGGTGCCCAAGAAGCTCCAGGCGGCGCTGCCTTTCGCCAACAAGCCCAAGCTTGACAAGAAGAAGTCGACCAGCAGCGAGAGCTACCAGAGCAAGCGCGCGGTCGTGCTCGAGCCCGAGGAGAAGAAGAAGTATGCGTTCATGCAGGCTGTCAACACTGTGCGTCGTGACCGCCAGCAGACCCGCAAGGAGAGTAACGCCAAGCGCCATGCCGAGCACCTCAAGCGCAAGCGAAAGGAGGAGGCCGTGTTCGAGGGCGTCCACAAGGAGGCCAAGAAGGCCAAGTACCGCGCCGAGGGCAAGGAGCAGGCGCGGCGCCTGTTCCAAGAGTCGGGCGGTGGCCGTGGTGGTGGCCGTGGCGGGCGCGGCGGAGGTCGCGGCGGCGGTCGTGGCGGCGGCCGGGACTAGAAACCGCATGGCCAAACCGCATAGAGAGAGATACACACATACCTACAGAAAATGCACATGTACGTGGTGGCGTCTACCTGGTCGCGCGATCCTGTCCTTTTTCGTTGGAAAGCGCATTCGAGGGGCTGAAGCCATGTCTGCCCAGGGGGCACGTCACTATTCGGAGAGGACACTACATCAAGCAGTTAACTTAGCGCGGGAATGTTGCGCGAAGGTCACGCTGCGCCGTGCTATGCACGGTTCAGGGGTAGGGGTAAGACTGAACCGCGAGGGCCGGCGAGGTGAACCGGTCGCACTCGCTCGTGAACCGAGCGGCGCGGTTCCTGGAGCCGCCAGCCAGCGTTTGGGCCAGTGGTTGGCTCTGGGGTTCGTATTGGCGCCCGCGAGGCTTTTTCGCCTAGGACCTGCACACAGTACGGAACTGCTCCTGCGAAAAAGCAAATCGACACTATGGGCATGTACGTTGCTGCATGGGAAAATGCGACGCCCGCGAGGGCCGCGAGCGAGCGAGCAGGAGAGAGAGAGAGAGAGAGAGAGAGAGAGAAGAGAGGAGGGAACGGCGCTCCTCGAGTCCGCCCAAAAACGGCGGCGTCTAAACGGAGAGACGCGCGACGAGCAACCGGGCGATGGAACCATCGGGGCGGGTGGCGAGTCGACGGCATCGCGCACGACGACCCTCGGCGGGGGAGAGCAGAGTCGCGATCGGTCTACAGCGCAGCCTGGTGACGGTGGAGCGCATGCGATGAGGAAGCGGGCGTCGAACTCGTGTGTGTGCCGGCGTGGTGTTTAACGCGGCGGGCGACTTGTACAGGGAACAGCGAGCGACTCGATCGGGCGGGTTGTGCGACTTGACATCGTGTGCGGTGTCGCGCCTACGATGGCGTCTTCACCGATCTCTTCTGCGCCAAATCGTGGTCTCTCCTGTCTCTCCCGCTCTCTCCTCTCTCTATCGCTCTGCTGGCGCCCTGGTGGGCTCGATGTGGTCGAGACGAAAGCTCGGTAGACTTACACGAGGTGCCTTTATTTGTGTGATGATGCAGTGTCAAGAGCGGAAAGGTTGTTGTGTTGCTTAACGGCCGCTTCGCCGGCCGCAAGGCCGTCGTGGTCAAGACCCACGACGAG